>JADRCD010238175.1:16211-29539 GCA_019843815.1 Montemys delectorum
ATGGAAAAGCAAAAAAAAAAAAAAAAAAAAAAAAATAGAGCAAAAATAATTCCTAACAATAAAAGAGCTTCTAGGGGAATCACCAACCCTGACCTCAAGCCGTACTATAGAACAATAGTGAGAAAAAAAAGCATGCATGATGTTGATTCAGAAACAGACATGTTGAACAATTGAATTGAATTGAAGAACAAGAAATAAACCCATACCCTAATGGACACTTGATTTTTGACAAAGAAGCCAAAAATACACAATGGAAAAAGGAAAGCATCTTCAATAAATAGTGCTGGTTTTACTGGCTGTCTGTATGTAGAAAAATGAAAATAGATCCATATTTATCACCTGCACAAAGATCAAGTCCATTTGGATCAATGAACTCAACATAAAACCAGATACACTGAATCAAATAGAAGAGAAAATAGGAAATAACCTTGAACTCATTGGCACAGGGGGAAATTTCCTAAATAGAACTTGAATCACTCAAGCTCTAAGATCAACAATCTATAAATGGGACCACATGAAACTGAAAAGCTTCTGTAAGGCAAAAGACACAGTCAATAGGGCAACCTACAGATTGGGGAAAAAAACTTCACTAACTGTATATCCCATAGAGGGCTAATATCCAAAATATATAAGGAACTCAAGAAGCTAACCTTCAAAAAAATCAAATAATCCAATTAATAATGGGGTAGAGAGCTAAACAGAGAATTCACAGCAGAGGAATCTCAAGTGGCCAGGAAGCACTTAAAGAAATCTTCAAAGTCATTAGTCATCAGGGAAATGAAATCAAAACTACACCAAGATTCCACCTTACACCAATCAGAATGGCTAAGATAAACAATTCAGGTGATACTATATGCTGGTGAGGATGTGAAGAAAGAGGAACACCCCTCCCTTACTGATGGGATTTCAAACTGGTACAACCACTCTGGAAATCAATCTGGCAGTTCATCAGAAAATTGGAAATATATCTACCTGAAGATCCAGCTACCACACTATTCTTGGGAATATACTCAAAAGATGCCCTACATATCACAGGTCCACTGTGTTCATAGTGGCCTCATTTGTAATAGCCTGAAGCTGGAAACAACCCAGATGCCCCTCAAAGAAAGAATGGATCCAAAAAATGTAATTCATATACTTGGTGGAATACTATTCAGCTATTAGGAATGAGGACATCATGAGTTTTGCAGGTAAATGGATGGAACTAAAAAATATCATGCTAAGTGAAGTAACCCAGACTCAAAAGGACATGCATTATACATACTCACTAATAAGTGGATATTAGCCAAAAAGTACAGAATACTTAGGATATAACCCACAGAACTCAAGAAGGTTAACAAACAGAAGTGCACAAGTGAGGATGTTTCATTCCCATTTGGAAGGGAGAAGAAAACAATCACAGAAGGCAGAGGGAGGGAGGGACCTAGGTGGGAGAGTGGAGGGGGAGGGGCAAGGGAAACCTGATCAGGTTTGGGAAAGGGAGACAGGAGAGAAGCCCTGAGGGCCAGCAGAATGAATGGAAATATACAACCTCGGGGGTGGGGAAGTGGGGGCAGAAGACACTCCAAAAAGCACCAGAGTCCTAGGAGGTGAAAGACCCCCAGGACTCAATGGGAGTAACCTTTAATGAAATGTCCAACAGTGGGGAGAGGGAACTCCTAGTGTCTACCTCCAGTAGACAGATAGGGCCTTAAGTGGAGGGATGGGACTACCAACCCGTACTCAGTTTCTGACCCAGAATTGTTCCTGTCTAAAAGAACTACAGGAACAAAAAAAAATGGAGAAGAGACTGTAGGAAAGGTGGTCCAATGACCAACCCATTTACTTCATTTGGAGCTACCAAGGCCTGACCCTATTGTTGATGCTATGGTATGCTTAAAGATAGGAACCTAGCATGGCTGCCCTCTAAGGGGCCCAACCAGCAGTTGACTGAGACAGACACAGATACTTACACCTAACTGGTAGTCGGGACTGAAGTTGCAGACCCCTATGGTTGAATTAAGGGAAGGATGGAAGAAGCTGAAGAGGAGGTCAACCCCATAGGAAGACCAGTAGTCTCAACAAACCCAGACCCTGGCAGCTCCCAGACACTGAGCCACCAATCAGGAGGCATACAGGAGCTATTTCCAGGTCTTCGAAACATATATAAGCAGAGGACTGCCTAGTCTGACCTCAGTGGGAGAAGAAGCACCTAATCCTAGAGAGACTTGAGGCCCCAGGGAGTGGGGAGACCTGGTGGTGGTGGTGAGTATCCTCTTGAAGACTGGGGGGCAGAGGAATGGAATTAGGAACTGTGGGAGGGGGACCAGGAAAGGGAGCAGTGGCTTGATTGTAAATAATAATAATAATAATAATAATAATAATAAGGAAAGAAAAGATCATATACAGCAATGTCAACAAAATGATGAGAAATAATAATAAACATCTCTCTAACACTATTAATGATATCAACTCCACAACTAAAAGACAGATTAAAGTATTAGATAGAAAAACAAGATCTAGGTTCTGGTGAAATGGATCAGTAAGTAGGTGACTTGCTGCTAAGCTTAATTACCTGAGTTTTATTATCAGAATCCACACTGTGAAAAGGGCGAACCAACTTCTACAAACTGTGTTCTGCCTTTCACATGTATACCATGCTACATGTTTGTATGGACATACATATATTTGTGTGTGTAATTTTAAACGGATATGGACCATGGAGATATTTCAGTGAGTAAAGCATTTACTGTATAAGCCTAATGATTTAAGTTTTATTGATCCCTGGAATCCACATAAATGTGGAAGAACAAAATCATCTTCAGGAAGTTGTTCTCTGATCCCCATATGCATGCTTTGGCAAACCCTAACTACCAAAATACATACATGCATACATACATACATACACACATACATACATAGATACATATGTACATACATTTATACATATATACATAAAATCAATTCATTAAAATATAAGATCCATAAATGTCTTACCTCCATGAATCACATCTTTACATAAAAAAGACATTAGCTTAGGCTGAAAGTATAAAAAATGTACTCCAAGTAGATAGCAGTACAAAATGATTCTACTTGACAAAATAGATTTCAAACAAAAAACAGTGGAAAGAGATGAAGCAGGGTATTTCATTCTGATTAAGTGGCAAATCCAAAAAGTAGACCAGGAAATTCTAAGCATTAGCTCATCAAACATGGGTGTACATAAGTCAGTAAAACACACACTTTAAATATGAAGATGCATGTTAACCTCAACAAAATTGTGGTGAAAAACCTCACTACCTCATGTTCACCACTTAGTAGGTCACTACAGCAAAAATAAACATTGACTTTAAATGACACCTATAGAACATTCTACCCCAAACTGCAAAACCATACCTTCTCAGGAGCCATGGAGCCATAGAGATTAAACAGCATATACTAATGATGACTGTGCCACTGAAGAAATAATGTGAGAAATAAAAAATCCTGGAATAATATGGTATTGAAAATGTAGGATACCAAATCCTATGGTTTATGATGAAAGCATTCTACTAGTTGAAGATTATACTGCTAAATGTCTGCAATAATAAATTAGAAAGATCTCAATTGTACAATTTAAGGATACACCACATACCTCAGAAAAACAAAAATGACCACTGATGAACTACAGAAACTGAATTGTGGAAGCCAATTTAATATATCCAGTTTTATTTTATTTTTAATTTTTAAAAACTTTTAAAATTATTTTTATCTCATGTTTATTTTGTTTTGTTGTTTTTGTTTTTGTCTATTTGAGGGTGTCAGATACTTGTGAGACACAGTATTGTTGCTGGGAATTGAACCCTGGTCCTCTGGAAGAGCAGTCAGTGCTCTTAACTGCTAAGACCTCTCTCTCTAGTCCAATAAATCCATTTTTAATTAGTATCCATTTTATTAGTTCTGTTCTTCTGGAGAACCCTAACTAATACAGGACATTAAAACTAAGAAGCAGTAAACGTGACCATTGATTTGTAGGAAGAATGTGGAGTAGTTCAGAACTTGAACTACTTGAAAAGCCTTTGAAGCTGTAAGCAGAGTTTAAGAGGCAACTCTTATAGGACTCTGAGATAAGTGTGGAGTTTATAGGTCTCGTTCATGAAAAAATTATATTGAATGAATTAACATAGGCACAGAAAAGCAAATGCTCCTTGTTCTTCCTCATATGTGGATGACTCTTGCTTCCAAACACTAATGTTGAACATTAATATGAAATACCTGTTGATAAAGAGAAACGAGAAGGAATGCATTGGGAGGAATGTGACAGAATGGATAGGAGAGTGGGCAATATGAAAGGGAGAAGGAAATAAATACTTGGTTTCAGAATGGTTTAAGCAAGAAAACTATGAGAAGATAGAAGAAATGGGAGGCATGAGGAGAATTAATTAAAACAAAGGGGTACAAGAAGCCATATTGAGATTTACTATTTTGTAACCAAACTAAACATAGTTTATTTAAAAATAGTGTAAGGGGAGTAGAAAGATGGATCAGTGTTTAAGAGGACTTGTTGCTCTTGTAGAGGACCTGGGTTCAGCACCCACATGGTGCCTCACAATCATTTGTAGTTCTACTTTCAAAGTATTCGCTGTTCTCTTTTGACATCTGTGGGTGTTAGACACACACATAGTGGTGATGCTCATACATACATTCAGGCAAAACATTCATACACATACAACAAATCAGTAAATAGAAATAAAATTCTAAAACAGTCTGAAGGGAAATGCATTGCATAGCTGGGGAAAAAAAAAAACTATTTCTAGAGGCCATGGATTATTAAGCAACCCCATACCCAGCCCCAATGCAACAGAAGGATTACTCATAATAAGTCAAGTCCTTTGTCAAGGAGATCCAAGATGCCCTTATTTCCCAACAATACAAGTTCCTGAAGTCTTCTTGGTTGCCCTCTGCCAGAAGATGATAAGACCCTCTTGCTGAATAAATCATACATCTTGTTTGCAGGATGGTAGAGAACCAAGCTGAGGGTGATCTGGAAGATTAGTTCTTCCTTGAAAGCTATCTTTCATAGCCCCTGAAGGTGCTGTTCAGGCTTCTGGGAGAGAAATAGCATTAATAGTTGTACCAGGCTAGGTTTCCTACAAACTTCAAGATCAGCTTACAAGGTAAGATGTGTATGTATTTTTGTGTAATAGCGGTACTATTGTTATGGGTGTAACTCAATGCTCTTTATTAGATTTAAAAACTGCTTAACAGGAGGGAACTCATGCTTGTTATGATAAACCTGGTCAGAAATTCATGGCAGTGTGGTCAGGGGAAATCATAAGCCCTAACAAGGAACTGAATATTACTGTCAAGCTAAATTAACATAGTGTTAAACTACCTTCCAAATATTTATTTATAGCCCTACACAAATATTTCTCTCAGATTTGAACAGAGAAGACTCTTCCCAGTGGTGAATGCAGAGATTCATGGATGCATAAAATAACATGGATAAGTGACAGATGAGTTCCCAGCACAAATCAAGGTATTTGTTCATACCGTTTAAGGATCTGGAAACATTACTTAATTGAGGCCTGAAAGAATGTAAGAGCCGCAAGATAGGGGAAGAACTGCATAACATCATATCTGGGCAAGATGTAATCATTCCAACCACTCACAGAAACTGTCAGTGTCTGCATCAGCTCTGTACAAGAATGGGTCAGTCAACAGTTGAGCATAGATGCATGGGGTCCTCACTGGACTTCATCCCTTGATGCTGACCTACTTGATATTCATAGATTCAGGGAGCTATAGAGTCATTTCCTTCAATTATATACCTACTGATGACCTCAGAAGGCTCCATGTATAGCTCTAAGTTAATTCTCATACAACAAAATTATCCAGCTTCAGAATGCATATGGATATCAAGCTAACAAGTAGTAGAGTTGTGATAGTTGATTTGTCCTAGCTGGGCTAGGTGTCTCTCATATAAATTGGAAATGACAGAATTAACCACATCACTAAGATCCATACAATCTGCCCTTGGCATTGGACATTCCACTGGAGGGATATGGTGCACTTGGATCTCACTAAGCATGAATCACCCTGCTGAAGGGATGTGGCTGAAGATGCTTGAGTAGTCCACTGCCCAGATGGGAAGCTTCAAGGCTTGCCTATGCACCTCTGCCCCACCTTGGCTTTCTTGTTTCTGTGCTTCCCGCATCTGTTTCTAGGCACCCTTCAAATGACCTGCCACAGCTCTTGTGGATTTCAAGAGCTATTCCTTTCTTTGATTAATTAAAATGATTTTATTCTATTTTTTTATTTGTTGGGGTGGAACCCAACTATTATGTGCACATATGAATGTCAGTCTCTCCTTCTATGCTGGGATCAAACGCTTACAAGCTGACTTGGTACACACCTTTACCAGATGAGCCATCTCAGTGGTGTTCTTTATAGATTATTCTTATTCTGATTCTTTTCCTTCACATGGTCTCACAGAGGCAGCTTCTAGTTCATCATGTTACTTACAAATGGAAATAATCTATCTCAAAACCCTGTTCTTTCATATGTGGTCACTGGTCAGTAAACAATAGGTATCAACCTACTTAGACAAGTGCCTATCATTAGGAGTCACAGACAGTGATATTCTCCCCCACAATGACCTTCCCAAATCTCTGCCTCTTTGCAGAAATCCAACACTACCAATAAAATAAAATTAAAAAAAAACACTAGACTTTGGTTGTTTTGTCTCTTCCAAGCTTTCTGGAATTATATTAGCCTTCAGATAGCTGTTTATTTCACACACACACACACACACACACACACACACACACACACACAAAACTGAGCCAGGACAATATTGTCATAATAAAATACTGGACTAATACATGCACATGGAGCACATATATACACTCAGGCAAAACACATACACATAAAATAAAATAAATAAATCTTTTTAAAAATAGGGGACTAACATCTAGGACTTGTCTCACTTTTTAAAGTAATAGTTTTAATAAAAATTTCAGAAGTATGAAATAAATCAGCAAATGTATTTTACTGTTTTATAAATAAAAGCCTCCACTCTCCATATCTAACTATAAATGAGATGACCTCTCAGAAAAAGTTAAGATGCTCTGGCTGCAGAGCTGGTGGGTTGGACTAGGTAGGTATCTTCTGGAAATAATTTACATATCTTTCTTACTTTACAGATAGCTGGGGAAATTATTTGGATGCATTCATCTTGAAGATGCTGGGGTATGCTTAATAAAAGCCTATACATTAATATTTTTGTTCTACCTGACTTACAGCAGAACATAGTTTTAAAAACATGCATTTATCAAGTGTTAATTTAAGGTTAAAGAATAGTAAGGATGAGGCATGATTAATCATTTAAATTCAAAGCTACGACAAGGACTTGAAGATTCTTATAGAAAAGCCATATTTGATCTATTTGATACTTTTTTGTGTTACTAAGTATTACTTTGATCGTTTGTGAAATGGATGAATAACTTTTTAATGGTAGGACTTACATATGATAGGAGTTTTATTTCATGGAAATACAAAGATGATCAACTTTTAGAAAATAATCCCCAGAGCACAGCTCTAGGAGGTCTCTGGTATGTACTGATACACTTGCTGCAGGGGTGTATGCTGTCTTTCTTGGACTTGAAGTTCTAACTTTCACCTCACCAGTCATTTCAAAAATGACAAGGAAGTTATAACTGAAATGGAAAAATAAAACAGAAACAAAACAAAACCAGTTGACCTAGGAGAAAACAACTGGAATCAAGTCCTATTATTAGCATGAGCAGCTGTTTCTCCTCCAGCAAATGCCTTGGTGACCAAGGCCTCACACTTCTCTTTACCCAAACAAAATAGTAGACAACTTGAGAGGTTTCCCATGAAGCCTTATAGTCCATGGTTTGAAAGTAAATCTTATGTGAAAACGTTTTGACAAGCATTGAATCTTCTTATTTGAGTCTCCAAGGAGATTCTGGGCTTCTACGATGAGTGTTCAGTTTAGCTCAGTCCATCACCCTTTGGATTACTTTTAGAACAATCTAGTTAGGGCCACAGAAGACATGTCGCTTTTCTGGGAAATATGGTAGCTGGGTATATTTGTATTATTTTGGTGAGCCGGACTACTGTGGTAAAGACACAGGGTTTTAAACTTAGAAACCATGGGCTTTTTTGTTGAATACTTATAGAGGAACCATAAACATTTCTTTCCCTTTAAGCACTATCACTATTTATGTACTTCGTAATAAACATGATTGATCACATACAAGCTGGGAGGTTATGATACACTTATGTGGGACCCACACAGAATAACCCACAAGGAGAAATGCCTGATCACACAACTATCAAGAGTGAGTTCATCAGAGTGTTCTTTTTCCTCTAGGGAAAAATATATCTTTTAATAACTGAATAATTCATCTATTTTGATTTTTCAGACTAGATTATGATGTGAAGTTACTGTAGTAGTACGGGAAATCAAGTTTGATTTTGTAATATAGTCAAATGAGTACTTTAGAGTGCCATGTCTGCGATCAATAAGGAAGCTGTAACTACATTTACTGTCAGATGATGATATTGATGTAAAAACATAATGGTTGAAATTATAAAATCAATTTCATAATTTAATCAGAAATGTTTATTGATACTGTTAAAGTTGAATTCAATAGCTTCTAGTATGTAGTTAATTTCCTACCTGTCAGAAAAATGTATTGAAATGCTCTTTCTTGAAAATGGAGTTAATTCAGAAGAGAAAGCAGTAAACTTTCATGCTAAGAGAGAGAAGAAATTGTTCTCCAGTTCTTGTTGGAGGCAAATACTGTAATCTTTTATACACACACACACACACACACACACACACACACACACACATACACACGATGAAAATGCCCTCTGGCCCCAAATTGTTGGGATAACTGCCCAAAAAAATAGCTGAAGAGAGAGCTTTATGCTCAATGCAATGTTACAGAGATGCTCAAGCAGCGAATGTGTAATAGACGTGTGGATGCTAAGTAGGTCTTTGTAAAATAACATTTAGTTTAAAAATGAATAGAAAGATTACACTCTAAGGACTGGGATCTTTGATGCTTTTACTCCTTTACATGCTATTAGTTTTGGTCTGTTTTTCCGTGTTATACTGAAACTATCTTAATTGAAGCAAAAATTACTTAAGGGAGTATCTAGATATGACTTCGAAGTTTGTAGTAAAGCTTTTGTGAATTTTGAGAGCCTATCCTGATTATAAAAGCTAAAAATGTACTTTATGGCTTAGCAATTGTGTGTCTTTGTGTTGTGGTAAGTAATTAAATTTTAAAATCTGTATGGTTATTCAGAAATTATCATGTAGTGAATGTAGTGACACTTTCTTATAACAGCATTCAAAGGATTTCAGTAGCTGGCTTAACTATTTTCTCAGTCCTTTGCTTACTATCCTGTTGCAATCTCTACTTTGGAAGTCAAACTTGCATATTAACTGCCCTTCAGATGGGCCATGCTCTTTATTTGGCCACCATATAATTCTCCATTATATTACCAACCTGGCACTTTTAGCACTGACTCACATCATACTCTTTCCTTTACTTGCATGCTATTTTGGGCATGTTTTGTTTCCCAAATGACAGTTGGATCCCCAAAGGCTGGTATTGTGTCAAATATCCCCAGAACATTAAGCAATTAGACAGCTGCATATCATATTACAGCTATCCAGTTTCCCTGTGTAGCCCTGGCTGTCCTGGAACTCACTATGTAGACCAGGCTAGCCTCGAACTCAGAAATCCACCTGCCTCTGCCTGCCAAGTGCTGGGATTAAAGGCATGCGCCACCACCGCCCAGCCATGTTAGACTTTTGATAAGTGCTTTATGTACAATATTTAATTGTCCTAATAACTTTATAGTGTCTATATCATTACTCCACAAAAATGAACTTAACAAAATGCTCTTTGAAAATAGAGATGCTTAAATGTAATTCTCCTTTCCTAAGTTTATTAACAATGAGGTCTTAATGATTTTCTCATTCTAAACTTTAGTTTTCGTATTAAAATTATTTTATAGTGTATTTGTGTGTGTACACACTTCTGTCATGCACACATGTAGACATCAAGAATGACTTATAAGGAGTTGGTTCCTTCCTTTTATCGTTTGGGTTCCAGAATCAAACTCAGGTTAGCAGGACTGGCAGAAGGCATGTTTACCAACTGAACCCTCTTGTGGCTTCCTAAACTTCAGTCTTGTCAGGTATGAAACAGGGGAAAATCAGGGCTTGTGACATAACAAGGGACTTGTTATAATAGTTTGATGATCCAAATACCATACCTCAAACTCATGTAAAGCTGGAAGGAGAGAACTAACTCATAAAGTTGACCTTTGACCTCTATACACATGTCTTGCTTTCCCCCCTCTTCCTCCTCTTCCTCCTCCTCTTCTTCTTCCTCCTCCTCTTCCTCCTCCTCTTACCAAAATTATCAAAAATTTTAAAAGGAGAAAAGTAAAATAAGAACCATGTCATGCATCTCATAGGACTATTGTGTTAAAATAGGGGATGCTTGCATAGTGCTTAGCAAAGCAGTGGCTGTTAGGATCATTTTTACTATAAACAGATAAGAAAGCATATTGTAATGAAGTTAAGTAATTTTCTTCAGTTCCTAGAGAAAGTAAATGGAAGAACAACGCTAATTCAAACCCATATCTCTTCACATTTCCATGTCTGCTGAAATATTGCATGGGCTTATGGTGCTGCTTGGCAGGGTAGATAAGTTAGTATAGCAATAATAGGATATATGTTTATGACATATGTTATGAAGAGAAAGACCACATGTTATAACAAACAGGAGAATGACTGCATTATCCCAGGTTGTGTGCCTACAGTAATGCAAAAGGGTTTTCTGCTGTGCTTGGAATAAAATCCAGGAAAAAAATCTGCCACCACTTTGGGTATCTAGAATGTAAGAGAGGCTCCACACACTGAAGGCAGAAGCTCCCTCACCCTGGCTAACACCTGGCTCTCAGAAACACTTAGCATCAGTTATACCATGATATCTGAAACAACAAAAACCAGGAAGATATTGCCTTTGCTCTGTATCCCTAAGCTTCCATTAGTTTCTCCAATGGTACAATACAACCAGAAGGCATGTAGCAAAAATATCTGAAAAATGTATTTTGTAAGCATATACCCTAGAAGTCCAGGAATACACACAGGCTATGTAAAGAGGGGAAGGGTAAAAAAACCAGCAGAGGAGGAAATGCTACAAAAGTTAGAAATTTAGGGAAGAGGAAAAGGATAACACATCGTACAGAAGGGTAAGTGCTTCTGCTCTCAGAAATCCATTCAAATAGGATCCATTATTTGTCAGAATAACCCTATAAAAGTTAATTAAATTTCATTATCTATGACCACATCTTAGCATAACAGAGAAGATAGCTAATTGAAGGAAAATATAATAAATGCAAAAACACAGTGAGGGAGCTCTTAAATATTTCTCCTTTTATCACTATTTCATAGCAGGATTGTATTTTCTCTCATCTGTAGAACCTTTAAGAACTGAGGAGACTGTAATGATAAAGGTCCACTCACAAATCGACTATAATTTGGTTGTTTCTTTGTTATGATTTATATCCAGCATCGTTGGAAATCAGAATACAGATGGTCTGGTACATCTCTTCTCAGGAAACGACATTGTGCTTAAACATGTAGTGAGCCTGGACTAAATTTGCCTTGAAGAAAGGATGGGGGAACTCATGGCTCTGGTTAGAGAGGTCCATTTTATCTGGATCGACTCCTGTTTTACTAACATCTTCCACTTCCTTCAGTTCATACAGTTAGAACAACTACTGTGGTATGTACAATTTAGAAAGGGCTGTCATTAAAAAAAAATATATAAACCTAGGATTATGGCTTGAATGTGAAAAGCCCTCATAGATTCATGTGTTTGAGTACTTAGTGGTACTGTTTTTGGGGGAGGGGAGTTGTTACATCTTTTTGAAATAGAACCTAGATAGAGGACATAGGTTACTGGGAGACAACCTTAGAGGGTTAGACCACTGGCTGTGGGCTAGATTCCCCTCTTCTGGACAGATGAAGACATAGCTAGCCCACTTCTCCACTACTGTTATGTCATGCCTTCACAAGTATGAAACCAGGAGAGAAAATGAATCTGTCTTTAGTTGCATCTTGTCATGTTACTGTGGAAAGGAAAGCAACTACTACCTAGACTAAATTTTGACATACTGTCTAGAGAAACAATTGTCCTTTCTATCTTCTCCAAAGACTACTTTTATATGATGACTAAAGCCATTTTCACTGCCTGTATTTTGAGTTATTTTAAAAAATTGTGTCTTCACTGTTAATTATGAAACTACAATAGACTACAATAGCAGAGGTGTCCCTCAATTTGATAATATGTACTTAGATATTGTGGCAAGTTGACACCTTCATTAACATTAAGGGATGTGCTAAAAGTAACTAATCGTGAATGCTTCATTAAGCATTTGGTACAACCCAAAGAGAAACAAGTTGGTTCTTAACATCTGTTTATTTTCCTAAATTGTTTTCCTTAATACACAGAAAAGCAAAGCTTACTGTCTGCAGTACCTAGGATGAAGGTATAGCCCATACTGCCAGCTGCCACATCCTGAAGAGTTCCCCTCCTCAACTAGGGATCTCAAGGAAAGTACAGCAGGGCTCCAGCTTTGCAGCAGAACAGGACTTCAGGATAATCTACAATAAAACTGAAGTTTATTAAAACATTTTTATAAAAAATTATTTCATAACCACATGTTTGATTTCTAGTGCTTAATATTTTCTCCTTTTTAAAATGTGTGTGTGTGTGTGTGTGTGTGTCTGTGAGAGAGAGAGAGAGACAGAGACAGAGACAGGGAGAGAGACAGAGACAGAGACAGAGACAGAGAAAAGAGTGAATTTGTCTGCATGTGTGTATGTGGATCACATGTATGCAGTGCCATGAAGACCAGAAGAGGGCATTGAATCCCCCTGAAAATGAAGTTATAGATGGTTGTGAATAACAACATGGGGGTGCTGGCTATAGAACCTGGGTTCTCTACAGGAGCAACAAGTGATCCTTAAAGAGTAAGGCACCCCTCAAGTCCCTTCTTTAATTCTTTGTATAGTCTAGATATTAATCCTTGGCAAATGTATAGCTCGCAGCATTTCCTCCGCTCTATAGCCTTTCACTTAGATTAGCACAGTCTTTTTTTTGCTGTGTTGAAGCTTTTGTAATGTTATGAAGTCTTATTGTCCCTTGCTGTGATGAACAAATGTTGTAGCAACCTTCCTTTCTTTAATTTTCATTATTTTTTATATTCACAGGATAAAAATAGCTCAGAGTATATGAACTTTAAATTCC
>JADRCD010238175.1:29939-40450 GCA_019843815.1 Montemys delectorum
TGCATGTGCTAAGCAAACCCTCTTTTACTTAAGTTGCTCTTCTTTATCCAGGAAGGCAGTGGGTGATATTGAACACTTAGCGAAAACGCAAATATATTTCAAATGCTAATTGGTGTTAGCAGATTTTTTTTCTACTCCTACAGAGGACAGTGCCCTTTGCAAATGCTAAATAATTTGCCAGAATCCATATAGCAAATGAGTTAAATATTTCAAATTTAAAGCCATTTCTCTTTAAGTTTTAGTTTGCAGGAGGCCTATAAACTGTTGAGGGGTGATCAGGTCTTTATTCATCATCCCTTGCCAGCCTTTTACTTACAAGCTTCCTCCTCGTCTCTCCTTTAGCTATAGGTCATGTGGTTCATGTCCAGAATTTGAATGTTCAAAATTCCCAGTGCACGTTCCATAAATCCTAGACAATGTATAAATGAAATACATTCACAGTGACGAAGACATATCCTATCTGTGCTCACCAACCTCTGTCAAATCTCCCTGGGGACATTCCTGGGCTGCAGTGAGCCATGGGACAGGTTCTGAAGTGCAAGCAGATTCTGGGCTTCTAAAATCTCCCTTCTCTTGCTTTGCAATTTTCTGAGTGGAGAAGGAGAGTTCAGTGAAGAATTGGAAGTCAGAACAGTTTACCAGGCTTAGTAGAGTTCCCTGAGCATAGGTAGCTGACCTATTTCAGTAAGAAATTTGCTATGTGTCCAGAGGCCAAGATACCACAGTCATGTCACCACTGGCAGCCTACCCATCTAAGTAGTCCACACTTCTTGAAGGATATCTATTTGCCAAGTTAAATACTGTAGCCTGAAGGAGATAAAGCAGAAGCTGTGGGCCTCCCTCTGTTGGCAGAGTGCTTGTCTAGTATATGTACAGTCATGATTTTTTTTTTCCCATCACATATAAACTGGGTATGGTGGTACAAACATGTAATCCCAGTGCTTGGGATGTATGTGTAGCAGGATCATGAGTTCAAGGCCCTTGCTGGCTATATAACAAGTTAGAGGTCAGTTTGACCTATGTGAAACTGTTTTAATGACAATGACAAAGGTAAAATTAAGTAGTTTCCTTAGAACATCATATCCAGTGTGGGGTAAGCCTCATCGCTACAAGACTTAAATCAATTCAAACTCAGGGCCTACGCTGTGAATCATCCCACCCTGATTACCAGAAAGGGCCTTACAGCACCAAACCTAGAGAGATTTTTAAGTCAGTTAGGAATGTCCACTATTTCAGTGAAGAGAAAAAGGACCAGATATATTCACGGCAAGTATTGGATGGGGAAGACAAAACAAACCTCTTGTCAGGATGCGCACATCATCTTTCATCTTCCATGAAGGAGTATCAGTACATGTTTTTCATTTCCATGGACACTGAGCTGAAAGCCTCCAAGTGCAGCCTTTCATCCTGCTGTGAAGTAAACAGAGCTTCAGTGATAGACTTGAGAACAAGCTGGGCCTGGTTGGTCAATTGAATGTGGTTGACAGGGTCAAGAAGCCCAAGGGAGCCAGCTTTCATAGCCTCCCACTTTAAGAATATTCAAATGGAAAATATTCAAATTTTCCATTGGATTGTTAAGGAAATTATGTCTTTTTTTATTTTTTAATCTGTGAGATAAACGAAACACAAAGAGGCAGGGTAGGTTTTTCCTCTGTTCTTGAAACTTTATTACTTAAGCCTCTAAGTTAAACTGGCAGAAGAGTGAAATTAAACAAGCTTGGACATTCTCTGTAGTCCATTGTCACCATCATTACTTTTGATTCATCCTACTTTCAGCTTCTAGTTCTATATCTCTGTTGTTTAATTCTCTGTTCCTCAAATTTGGCCAGAGATTCAAGTATTGCTTTGGGTTGTTCTTTCTTTTAATGTATTTATGTGGATGTATGCACAAGGTACATCTGTACTTGTGTCTGTGTACATATGTATGTACACTCGTGTGTGTGTGTGTGTGTGTGTGTGTGTGTGTGTGTGTGTGTGTGTAATGCAGATGTTTGTATGCCCGGGTTTGTCTATGGATGTTAGAGGACACCTTCAGGTTTTAGGCCCCATCCTCTTTAACATAGGGTGTTTTGTTGCTATTTTGCTGTATTTTACTGCTGCTTAGCCTGCAAGCCTCCATGTATCTTCCTGTTTCCTTCTCTTTCTCCCCACAAGAGCACAGGGATTACAGATGCTTGTGTAGCATGCCCAGTTTTTATGTGGTCTCCAGAGATTTAAGCGTAGGTCCTCATACCCTGTTTTTACCTACTGAGCCATCTCCCTGGGCCTGCCTTGGCTCCTTTAAGTTTCATCTGTTCACTCAACACTAAAATTTTCCCAGCTTTTAAGTTTTGGAAGAAAATTCTGTAGACTGGATTTATGGTATTTTACTCTCTCCCCTGATACTCTCTCCCCATTTTAGCTCAAGATGGAAGAGAGAGTAAAGTACTGTATTCTGTACTCTGTGGTTTGCAAACAGCACTAGCCTTATGAGACCTTGTGCCTTACAGGTTCCCATTAAGCTCTGCCTCCCCTCTCAGATGCTGTAGCATTTGTCACAAGCAGAACAAATGACTGCATTTCCCCCTACTCCATTAACAATGTGAAAAAGGCTCAGCCAGAGGCTAGTGCCTTTATCCTCGCCCTCTGAAGCTGAGCTTACTCTTTGCTGATGGTGATATTTGGAACTTGATGGGACACCAGATGTGCCAGCAGCCTTTCCTTAATGTGAAACTCCTATGATCTGAAAGCTGAGTGGCTGTATTTGCATAGGCAACTGTTTTCAATGGTAGTGCTGGGAATATTAAGTGGGTAAGTTCCAGGGAGCTCTGGAGACTTGAGTCCTTAGCAATGATTTAGGAAGACCTGTTGCAAACAACTCCAGTTAAATTAGCAATCTGTGCAGTAGATAGCCTTGATATGGGCCTTAAGAGTATCTCTAAAGCCAGCTAGAACTTATGGCCCTGCATTTCCCTGAGTGCTCTAGAGATGGATAAAATGAGGATGCAGATTTGACCCTAAGGGAACTTACATTCTAGTTATATCAGACATACACATTCTAAGGTGACATACGAGCAAGGTGAGAGCATGAGGCAGACTGTTGCATAACCATGGAAGGGAACTAGCAAAATGAAGAAATGTTGTCTTTCTATACATTAAATATCTCTTCATTGAATACAACAGAGACATCATTATTTGTTATAAACACTGGAGGCATAATGTTGAAAGCTGAAAATAAGCCAAAGGTCACACTTCTAATAACAGTTTATTAACACACATAAATGGAAATCAACTGTGCTGCATTTGTTGGGGAAGTGAATGGTTTCTTTTCCTATAAGTCCTCTGCATGCTCCATGCCTGATTTTAGTTCATTGTTTTGGACAGTTTCTAAGTGATTAGTGACAAAATTAGACTTGTCTTCTACATTTGCCAGCTACCGTATTCTCATCAGAACCCTTTGTTTTTGTAAAGCAACCTAAAATGATTAAAAGAAATATTTAGATGGAATGTATGTGGTTAGATTTACAAATATCAGTCGATCTGAAACTCTCGGCTCTCATGAATCATCTAGCTGCAGGTTATTGTGCTATACTCTAGAATTGTCTCCTTCACAAGCATCACTGCTCTAGGAAGACACAAAAGCTCATGGGTCATAAAACAATATAGACAAAAAAAAATGAGGTGCAGTCTAAAACACTGCCTAGGCTCACCAACCATCAAGGAGTGGAAGGATTTGCAAACGGCAGGTAACAAGTCACATAAACTGCAGCAATGTCAGCCTGAGCCTTGGCTACAGAATCTGTCTCTATGGAGATGACCATGATAATTTTTTTCTTAAGACTCTGATTATAATACTTTGATTAGGGTATCTGAATGAAGCCCAATTCAACACTTGTTTCACTAGATTACAGTAGTTACTGAGAGGCAGAAAGAAGAAAAGATAGAGTTGAAATAGAACTGATGAAAATGAAGTGTGTGGATGGGCTTAATCTTTTAATGGCATTTTTTGGGTGGATTGGATAAACCATACAACGTTTCCAAACCTGTAGCTAAATCTCCTGGTCAATCTTGGTATCACCGATGACCCTTAAGATTGGTCCTCCACTTCTGTCACAAAAACATTTCACGGATGCTTTATCTTTTGAAAAGGAGACATGCCCAGGCTTTGGAGTGTGGGCTTTCTCATTCTGGGCTCAGGGTGAAGTGTAGTCTGTTTGGATCAAAACTTTACTGTGGAGATGATTGAGAATAAAGCTACAGGGTCTTTTTTATTAAATTTAAAATCATGGGCTACATGTTGATTGTCCTCCATTCTGTCTCTCCCCTTTGTTTGAATTCATCAAACAGTCACTCTGGAATTATTTCTAACAATTGCGATGACTTCATTTGTATTTGTTTTTCTTTTCTATTAATACATGACAAACTGTGAAATTTGCCATTTGACCATAACCAGGCCATGAAATTTGTCATCTCTCTTTGTAATTTACATGGAGCCTTGGCTCTAGATACATTTCAGTCAGGATGATTGCTTTCTGTCTGATGCAGAGAACAGAACAAAGGAGGAGTGCACACAGCCCGGAACACAAGCGGTTTCGAGTGGACATCAGAAGGAATTTCCATGCTTCCACCCCTTTACTGATGCAAACCCACCAGACCGCACTGACTGTTGCCCAAGGAAGAGGTTGGTAGGATAAGCCAAGGCCCTGATGCCCAATCTGAGAAACAGTGCAATAACATTCTCGGAGAGATTGCTTAAAAGTAGAGCTATTCTGACAAATAGGAAAGGGCTGGATAAATGTGGTAGGAAATATATTGCATAATGTTGGTAGTCCTTTGGATGTAGTGTCAAACACAAGCCACCAGAACAGTACAAGAGCTTAAAGTTTGTTTGCAAGCTATTGTTCAAAGAACTACGAATTTCCCTTCTCTTTCCACTGCTTCTTCTTTAAAATTGAATTCAAATTAGGTTTTTCTATTTGAGATTCGCAAAAAAATAATGTCTTTTGAAAAATGTGTGGTTAAAGTTAAACTAGGCATTTTTTTTTTTCAAGAAAGATCCTGCATCTGTTTCTAATGACCTTCTTTCTTATTAAGAGGAGGGAAAGCTTTCTTGCCCTTTGCTTAAAGAACAGTACCTCCCTGCCCTGTGCTCCAACAGAGGGAAGTGCCGAGCCTCCCTACACAGTGCTCCCACAGCAGAGCCTCCCTGCCAAGAACAGGACTCCACTGACCTGTGACTGATTTGCCGAATATCTGTGGGCTGTGGAGTCTGAGAAGGAAAGTTAAAATTACGACAATAACTAACCACACACTTTAAAGGAGGGTCACGGAGCTAGTAGACTTTATCATTTCACTGTGGATATATATGACTTTGGCGGGGTAATTTTTTTTTTTTTTTAAAATAAAAATGTGACAGTGCTTGGGAGCAGACATGAGGCTAAAAGGGGAGGGAGTGAGAAGTCGGAGATGCCCAAGCCATGGCTGACTCCCAAATGTTCCTGTTTCTTCCTGAGCAGAAGGGAAGTTGAAGTAGGAAGTCAGAAAAGCTCGTAGATTTCACACAGCTGCTTGGTCTCCTGGAGACTGAAAAGGGTGGTGTAGGGTCTGTTAGAATGTAGCTCTCATTTCTACCATCTGGGAGGCCTCGGGCTTTCTAGTGTGCCGAGTGATGAGCTGAAAATGGACTCTTAGGATGGCATCATGCGGGAGCTGGTTGGATAGAATGGAGCTGGGCCAGTTGCCCCAGGAGACTCGTGGTTTTTGTTTTGTTTTGTTTTGTTTTGTTGTTTTTTGTTTTTTGTTTTTGGCTTTTCGAGACAGGGTTTCTCTGTGTAGCCCTGGCTATCCTGGAACTCACTCTGTAGACCGGGCTGGCCTAGAACTCAGTAATCCACCTGCCTCTGCTTCCCAAGTGCTGGGATTAACGGCATGCACCACCACTGCCCGGCAACTCATGGTTATTGTTGCCTATAGCAGTAAGTTTTTCATGGACAGCAGGAAACCTCAGTGGCGCTCTTAGTGATCGTTTTATGGCCTCTTTCACTTTGAATTCTTCATAAACATGTTAGCTTTTGATTTTCTCAAGTCACTCATTACTACATAAACCACCTGCTTCTGGTGCATTTTAACCTCTGCCTTATCTTGCAAAACCTGACTTAAATAAATAGTTGGCTTTCATAATTAGGTAGAAAATACAGAGAAAAAAAACAAGGAAGAGCACCGGCAAATGTTTTCATTATACACCAGTCGCTGTTCAAACTCTGACTGCTTCCTGTTGTAGCCTTTCTCACACACATGCTTATTTCTTGCTATTACTGTTTTTCTTATCGAGTTTTTGTTTGTTTGTTTCTGGTCCTTGTTGCTGATTTGTTTTCTTTCATTTTATTTTCCTGAGAGAGTCCTGCTATATAGCTGGAAGGTTCTGGAACTCACTGGGCAGTCCAGGGTGTCCTTAAACTTTTTTCTGTTTTTTGTTTGTTTTGGTTTGTTGTTTGTTTGTTTGTTTTGTTTTTTATATTAGTGTGTGTGTGTGTGTGTGTGTGTGTGTGTGTGTGTGTGTGTGTTTAGAGGCATGGATGCATGATGTATATTTGGACATCATAAGGCAACTTGTGGAAGTCCTTTCTCTCCTCCACCATGTGAGTTCTGGAGATCAATTTCAGGGTCTCAGGCTTAGCAGCAAGTGCCTTAGTTGCTGAGCAATCTATCTATCTAGCCCTGACCCTGAACTTTTAATTTTCCTATCTCAGCTAGACTTTTGCTTAAAAGTATTTTAATAAACACAGCATTTGTGGGTATATATGTGTGATATTTCAATAAATGTACCTATCTTTTTTGAGAGTAATTGTTGTTAGACTCTTAGAAGCATAGGGAATTTAGTTAGGTAAGAGGAGTACTTTCTAATATTCTATAAGATAACTAAACTAGTCAAAAAATTAATTGTATATTTGAATATAGATGCTATAGAGAATGTTTTGATTATTTGTGCTAGGAAACAAACATAGGGTCTTATGCATGCTAAACAAGAGCTCTAGCACTGAGCTACATCCTAATACTCCTTAGACCATTTTGAATATATGCATATATTTTTACACAGTTGAGTTTGAATTGTATACTGAAATATCAATATATTTATCATTTTTATCATGTTTCTTGTAGCATACCTTACTCAGAAGTAAAATATTTGATAATTTTATTTTATCCTATAGAGGCAAATAGATCCATATTTCTTTCAGATCCCTTCTGATTAAACTTTTAATTTATACTTATTTTTATGACCATCCTATAATAACCATGCTTATTTATATGTATTTGTGGAATTTCTGACTATTTTGTAGAAAAAAATACATACAGTCATTAATTGGGAAGCTATGCCCAAGGGTGTGGCTTTGGCATATATTGAATAAGGCATTTCAAAGTGTTGTTCTTGGAGTACTCACGAAGCTATATATAACTTATCACTACTGCCTTCTTCTGGCTGCCATGATACCATAGAAAAGAACAGAGGGTGATATATGGCTACAGAAAGCCATAAGTTCAGCTTTGCTGGTGAGCACCATATCCCAGTGAGGCATTGATGGGGTTCCTTTGGGTTGTAGTTATCAGAGTAAGATAGTCAAGGGATAAGAACCTCATAAAGTAATAGTATACCTTAACCTACAAACTCATTATATAAGGAATTATTTTATAACATAGTCTAAGAAAATGTCAGAAAGCCATAAAGAAGTTATTACTTATTTATTTAAATCATTCTCCTGAATCATTCACAGGCTTGCAGGTGCTGGGAGCTCTACCTGCCGTTCTTCAGATCTGGAAGAAAATAGCTATTGGTTCAACTTTTAAGTTGCCCAGATCGTAGTATTATATTATGGCTACCCAAGTTGCTAAAAGTTTTTAAAACATCTCTCACATTTAATCCTAGATTTTTGGCTAAGCAACCTTTCTATACATTGAATATTAAACCTCTTAATGTACTGTCAACTTTAATTAGCTATTAACTGATTCATTTTGGAATTGAGTTTTGTGCAGGATAAAAACTAGTATCTGGTTTTATTCATCTACATGTAGTGACCCAATTTTTACCTAACCATTTGTTGGAGATGCTGTTTTTAAATAAATGTACATATTTTTGTACCTTTATCATATAAGATGTTGTGTGGACTTTTACCTGGCACCTCAGTTTTATTCATTGATCTCTCTGCTTGTTTTGGTGCTTGCACATTCTGTTTTTATTACTATAGCTCTGTGGTATAATTTGAAGTTAAGTATGGGGATGCTCCACTCCCAAAGTGTTCCTTTTGTTGAGGAATGATTTGGCTTTCCTCAGACTTCTGTTGATCCACATACATTTTTGGATTAACTTTTCTACTGTGAAGAATGACCATAGAATTTTGATTGAGAATACACCAAATTTGTAGATTGGTTTTGGTAGAACGGCTCTTATCACAAGATTAAGTCTGTAGATGAATTTGCATGGAAGGTCTTTTTATCTTCTAGTGTCTTCCTTAATTTCTTTCTCTATACCATAAAGTTTTTATTGTAGAGGTCTTTCACTCATTTCTCTAGTTAGATTTATTCACAGGTATTTTATTGTATGTGAGGTATGTGTGTGTGTGTGTGTGTGTGCGCACGTAATGGGATTACTTCCTTGAATTCATTTTTGGTCACTAGTATTTAGGAACTCTACTAATTTTTGTGAATCTTAAATCCTTCCACTTTGCTGAAACGTTCATCAGCTCTAATGGTTTTCAATGTAGGATTTAGTGTCTGTCTTAGTCAGGGTTTCTATTCCTGCATAAACATCATGACCAAGAAGCAAGTTGGGGAGGAAAGGGTTTATTCAGCTTACTTCCACATTGCTGTTGATCACTAGAGGAAGTCAGGACTGGAACTCAAGCAGGTCAGGAAGCAGGAGCTGATGCAGAGGTCATAGAGGGATGTTTCTTACTGGCTTGGTTCCCATGGCTTGCTCAGCCTGCTCTCTTATAGAGCCCAAGACTTCCAGCCCAGGGATGGCACCACCCACAAGAGGCTCTACCTTCTTGATCACTAATTGAGAAAATGCCCCACAGCTGGATCTCCTGGAGGCACTTCCCCAACTGAAGCTCCCTTCTCTGTGATAACTCCAGCCTGTGTCAAGTTGGCACACAAAACCAGCCAGTACAGTGTCCTAGATAGAATCAGCATCTATGTTAAGGAATATCTTGATAATTTTCCTAATTGCAACTTCTTCATTTACTTTTCTTCTCTGTTTCCTTGATCTAGGTAAAACCTAAAGAACAAAATATAGTCCTTCAATAGAGTAGGAGTGGAGTGGACAATCTTGTCTTGTCAACTGAGAATTCTGAGGGTTTCTCCAGTTTTTATGATATTGGCTGTAGGTTTGCTGTATATTATATTAAATGTAATATAATCTCTATATGACCATACCCATGTATTTTGAGGCTAATTAAGGCTGTGTCCCTGAAGGTAAGACTGCCCTCTTTACTTCACTCCTCTGTAGACTATCTCTTCCTTGTTGTTGATATTGTTATTTTTGAACAATGTTAATGTGTGTATTACCAGCATACAAAATTGTGTTGTGAGAATATATAGATAAATCTATCTATCTATCTATCTATCTATCTATCTATCTATCTATCTATTATCATCTATCTTATATATAATATACATATATAATATATCATATATATGTTAATATAAAAGCAAATTTGTACCTTCATCATCATTTTTATGATCTTTTCTCTCTGTGTATGTATGTGTGTGACACACACACACACACACACACACACACACACACGGGTGCAATCACAAGTACTTGCATGCAGGCACACTTGTATTCCAGAAGAGAATGTAATACTCCTGGAGCAGAAGTTACAGATCTTGAGCCACCCACTGTGACTTCAGGAACTGAACTCTGGTCTTCTGCAAAAGCAGCAAGCACTCTTAACCACTGAAGTATGTCTGCAGGCTGACATTTTTTGTTCTTTGAACATATTAACTTCCCTGCTTACCAGGGGTCTTTATTCACTGTCTTCTGCACCTAGAATCTTCTCTCGAACCTTGTTTTCATATCTCTTCACCTCAAGTCATTTACATTCAGATGTCACCTGCATGGAAAATTCATAGGCTTAGGTATTGTTAAAACCTATTTTCATAAAGGTTCTTAAATGATTTACTCTCCCTTCTAGGTCACCATCTACCAGAGATAGTGGAAAGGAAGGGTTAATAGGGAAAGGGGGAGTGTGGACTGTAGAGAGTCGCACCCGAGCTGGCAGCCACCATTACAAGATGGCGCCGGCATCCGGTGTCTTCTCCCTGTAACAAGTAGTCTGCGCATGTGCCTAGGGCCAGAGCGCGCCAAGTCTCAGCCCATTTGCGCATGTGCTAGGGCCAGAGAGCGCCAAGTTACAGCCTATCCCGAGGCGTCTCATGAGGTAATGAGCAAACAGCCAATCAGAGGTGAACACGCCGCTCCAGGGTGTATATAAGCAGTGCATTTCCAGGGCTCGCCCTCTCCTCGCCACATGGTA
>JADRCD010238176.1:0-32063 GCA_019843815.1 Montemys delectorum
CCAGCCTAAAGGCAAGCTGCAGGTCCTCAAGGGAACGAGGCAGACAGTGATGGAGGAAGTCATATGACATTCTCTTCCAGCCTCCTTACCCAGGACAGGCACGCGCCACACCCAGGCACGCATGCATGTAGACCATAGAGAGATGGAGGGAGGGAAAGGGACAAGAAGGGAGGGGAGATTTTGACTGAATGACCTGGGCTACAATAATGACTTTTCAACAAAAACATAGACTTAAATAGGCATATGTGTGTGTATGTGTGGGGGGGTATGTTTTATAAACTAAAACTAATCACTCTAGGTTAATATAAAAATGTCAGTTTTCTTTTTATTTGAGTAAGGGGGTTAAAAAGGGAAAGCAGCAAGCTAAAGCTTGATCATCCATAGCTCGAGAGTCTGGGATACGGAAACGTGTGCATCATGTTAGGAAAGCTTCAGAGCTCAGAGGATTTGGGGTTTGGATATGCAGATGAGCGCTGTTGGCTTGGCAAAGGCTTTTTATAACTATTCCACATTGCTGGCTTCAAGCACGCTGGGTAGGGGTTAGTCAACCTGTACTATGCTCCCAATGCTTCATCCTTTAGCAATGCTGTGAGTCAGAACTGACATCTGTGATATGCAAACACGTTCTCCTCTAGCACAATATCACATGCATCCTGATTATACAGCAAAATCTACTTTAAATTTTAAGAAAGACAATTAATAGCTTAGTGTCTTGATAATTAGATTGTATAATACTTAGTTCTTTTCATTAAAACTAGCTTATCCTATCAATAACATACCTAAAAACTATACTTACTCAACTCTTCACAGGCTTAGAGACCAGTATATTTAGACTAACTATGAAAATCTGCTTTTTGAAACAATTAATTACATTAGCATATTTGGTAATTTTCAATTTCCTATTAAAAAGATGATTCTCAGATCCATCCGAAGAGATTTCTCATTTTTTCTAGGAGAAAAGTTTGCTTACATATTTTGCTTACTGATAATTCTGAAAGGAATTTTAATTTTAATATTTTTTGATAAGATACATTGTTTCAAATGTTGAGGTACACTATGTGAAATTGTGTCTCTATCCTTCCTCACCTACCTAAGGCATTGTCTGATGGGCTTTAATAAAAATGTGATTGGTACTTCCTGGGAGGGAGAAAGGCACTCTGGGAGTGAGGAGGAGGAAAGGAGACATGGGAGGAGACAGGTATGAGTAAAGGCCTAGAAGGCATAGCTAGCCATGTGGATGGGGCTGGGTGGGTGAGTTAACTTAGATGAGCTAGTTGAAAAATCTGCCCAGCTAAGGCCTAAGGCTTTGAGGTCTTAAAAGGTCTTTGTATAGTTATTTGGGGAAAAGCTAGTTAAAGAATAATTGTCACCGTATTAATTTCCAGCATTAATTAATATAAACAATATTAATCATTTTAATTTACATTCAAATCCTATAAACTTACTTTTCTGGAGAGAAGATAAAAGCTATGTCTATTCGATCATGCATGCGACACTAAATACTAATGACAAAAAGGACTTCTGGTGCCTAATGACACAGCTCACTCACTGTCCCGGTCTGTGGATATGCAGGGGTTCTAGCTGTCATGAATCTTACTTATTGATGAAGAAAGGCTTACTTTGTAAGTCTATTTTGTTATGTACATTGTGTATGTGTGCATGTGTGCATGCATGCATGGTTATTCCTGGAAAAGGAAGGACAGAAGAAAGGATGGTCTTAAGGCACACTGGCACACTGAGCATGGGTGGCCTCACTCAGTGACATACTCAGTAGGAACAAGACTGTGTCCTGACTACAGATAAACACCTCAGGGGAGACAAGCACACTCACTGCTTGTTGTTACCTGATAGTATGGTGGTAAAACTTGAGGAGGTTAGAAATTTTATATAACAAAACTGCCCCAGGTTCAGCAAGTATTACTTGTTCAATTCGAACCTATGAAAACATGAAGAAGAAGAAAACCTTGAACAATTCTTAAAAGTACACCTTTTCTTCATTAATGATGGGATATACACAGCATAAAAAATATTCAAGATACAATTCCATTGCTGTAGCAATCACAAAAATGCTTTCTAAAGAAATTCTGCATATTAAGGCATAAGATAAATCGTTTAATACAAACTGTTAAAGGTGACTCAGTATCTGCAACATTCCACTTATGCAAGTTAATAACAAAAACTACAGCAGGGCCACTTTGAGGTTCAGCACCACTGTGTATGTAGATTTGGTTAAGATTAAAGTGTAAAAAGCAGCTGGAATGGGGGGGGGGAGAAGGAGAGGGAGAGGGAGAGAATTCTGCCTGTATCACACTGGTTGTTCCTGTTAGCAGAGTCTAGGAAGCCATAAATGAACACCAACATAGCTGTCCAGCTGTAAAGCTGCCAGGACAAAGCCAGCTGTGTTGAAGCTCAACTTGCTCTTCCCAGGACTCTTCTAATTCACCCCTGCCACTCACTGCTCCCTCCCTTAGTCGTTCCCCAAGATGCTCACACTGTCTGTTCTGTCTCCTTACAGGGCTACTCACACGACTACCTCCCTGCTATCTAAAACAGACTGACAGTGTTTCTTGTATCCTTCAATCTCTGCAGCATGTGGCACAAGAGTGCACACGGCAGGTGTTCTCTGTTCTTTTGTTTCAGGATATAGATACTCTATGCGTACAGCTTTACAAAGAATTCTTTAGTTATGGACAGTAATTTTTCTTCACATTTGCATGTTTATGAAAGTGACTCCTCTTTGGCATGAGGCCACAAGATAAGGAATCACATTTATCCTTAAAAATCAATTTCTAAATGAGCACATTTCTTGGTACGTGTGCGTGCACACATGTCCTTGTCAGCGTGAGTGCCCTTGCAGGCCGGCCTGTGGAGGGCCAGCAATCTACACAGGGTGCCTTCCTTCTATCACTCTGTCTTCTGAAGCAAGGCCTCTCTCTCACTGAACCTGGAGCTCACTTGCTGACTAGACAGCTGGTCAGCAAGCTCAGCATTAGAGTAATGTGCACCATTAAATAAGTAGTGTCTTTAATCTGTAAGGACACTAACTATAGGCAGGTTTTCCTGGGCAGATGAATGTTTGACACCAGCCCAGTTAGCCTGCATCTGTCTTCATGAAAATTCGTATTCCTACTCCCTTTAGAAAGAATGTGGGAACAGTGGAAGGGTAGAGTGAGGCAGAAAGGAACAGAGGGAAGGAGGGAAGACAAGACAAGTGACAAAAGCCCACTGCTTGCAGCCCAGAGCTCAAGGGAAAGCAACCTCAGAGTCACAGCAGGGACAGCTGAACAGTGGAGTGACAAACAGCACATGAGGAAACACCCTTTCTCCCAGGGGCCACAGAAGACAGCAGCACTCATCAAACCAAAAGTCTTAGAAAACGCATGTTTGTTACAAGAGAAAATAAACTAGGAGACTAAGACTGTGACAGTGCCAGAAATGGTTGGAGTTAGAACAGAGCTGGTGGTGGAGGACAAGACCCTGGCAGAGGACAGGCAGGAAGCTTGTGGTACAGCTCTGACATCCACGTACTCAGAGAATCATGGTCCTTATAAAGGGACAAGGGAGACTCAGGCCGATGCTTAAAGGGCACATGAGCTGCAGGCAATCTAACAGCAGCAAAGCAGGACACTGGGTGGGGGAGTGTATCCTGTTAGTGCAGGGGGGGCGGAGGGGAAGGGGAGAGGGAGAGAGATGAAGGGAGGGAGGAGGAGAGAGAGAGAGAGGAGGAGGAGAGAGGAAAAGAGAAAGGGAGGAGAAATAGTAGGAAGGAAGGGAGAGGGAGGAGGGAGGAGGCAATGGAAAAATCAGGGAGGAAGGGGATGCTGACAAGCCTCCCTCATGCTCTAACCTATGGGGAGCTTAGTGCTGGCAGCTGTCTAGGCAGCACACAATGCCCACTCCAAGCCATGTGCCACACTGCTCCATTTCCCATGCCTCTTTTCTCTGTGTGCCTGTCTGTTTTCAGAGAATGCATAATTTGTGGACTTCAGGAACACAGGGCACATTAGGGATTTTATTAGAAGAAAAAGAACACTTATGAGAAGGAAGGGCTGTAACCCCTGGACTTGAGGAAGGCAGACTCAAATTCTGGTGCCTGTGTTTATGAGTCTGCTTTATAAGTGATGCTGACAAGACAGCGCCCTACATACAATGGAATAAACTTAGACCACACATTTCTAAAAAAAACAAACCAACCAACAAAACAAAACAAAAAACCCCAATAAACCAAAAAACATCAAAACCACAAACAAACAAAACACATAAAACCTGGAAATAAACAGTGCTAGCTAGTCTTTACAGAAGCTAGGATAATTTTAGAAAAGGGAATGTCAAATGAGAAAATCTCCCTACCAGATTGGCTTGTGAACAAACCTCTTGTGCATTTTTTTGGTTGATGACTGATGTGGGAAGGCTCACTTCTCTGTGGGCTGTGACGTCTATGGGCAGTTGTCGTGGAATTTATAACAAAGCAGGCTGAGCAAGCCAGAGTGAGCAAGCTAGTGAGCAGCACCCCTCCATGGCTTCTGCATCAGCTCCTGCCTCCAGTTTCCTGTTTGAGCTCCTCTCCTGACTTCCCCGAGACTGTGATATAAGTGGGAAGAAGTCTGTGGCAGATGCAAACTCTGGGAATCATGTACCACATCTGCCTCACTTGACCCTCCTGGCTGTGCCATGGAGCCCTTGAGACAGGCCCATGTGAGCATACTGCAGCAGAGTTAAGCACTGGGACAAGGCTGACATGAGTTCTGGACCTGCTGACTCCAAACCCTGCCCTGGCATAGCAAGTAGTTTAGCAGCAATAGCAACAGGTAAATATGTTCATATTTGGATTAATCATTATATATTAGTATGAAAAACAACACCGCTCATTGATTTCACTGAGCTCCTAAGAATGAGCCAATACTTCAAGGTCAGGTCCCTGAAAACACAATGAAGACAGACCCTTTACCTTTAGAGGCCGACACACACCCTCAGTGATATGCCCAACGACTTCCTGGATGTTTTCTTTAACACCTAAAATTGAATACAACATAATTATGTTTTCCCAAGTTACACCTGACTCCATAATTTTTAAGAACCATTCAATAGAATGATCTATGAGTAATGTCATGAATGGCGTTTAAAATAAACAGCAACACTTTGTTAGGCTAGGTGTCTTTGGGACATTACGAGTTGTAATTTTTGATCCATGTCTAATGGTGTTGATAACTAGTATGCATCTACAAATGCTGACAACTCGTGTGAATGATGGTTAACAAAAGGATGGTCACCATTTTGGTGAAGCCCTCGAATATGACTGGTGAGCTGGAGGAGGTCTCAAAGATGTAGCACGTGGCTCTGGGAACGCCTTGCTTGAGGCAATGTGGCACTGAGAGCAGAAGGCTGAGAACTGACGGTGTAACCCCAGGAAAAGCTGACAGTGCTCATACTATTCCCAAGCATGGTACACTCAAAAGGTGGGGCAGACCAGCAGCCACTTCCATTTTCAGGGTGAGGCTTAGAGTATCACCTGACTCTAACTTATATTAAAGCTTCTAGACACTGTCTCTCATACAAACCTTTCTAAAGACACCTTCAAGGAAGCACATCCCTTCTTTCTCTTTGCCTTTGGGGAGGGGGCATGGCCTAACTATGTAGACCTGGCTGGCCTAAAGCTCACTATGTGTAGAGCAGGCTAGTCTCAGACTCAGAGAAATCCACCAGCCTGTGCTTCCTGAGTGCTAGGATTAAAGGCACGTGCCACTATGCTCAGTCTGGAAATACATTCTTTTAAACCTGGGTAGTAACAAAAGAAAAAAGTACAGACTTTGGCTGGCATGATGGCTCATGCCTATAATCCCAGCACTTAGAAGGAGAAGGCAGGAGTGACAGTTTGAGGCCAGTCTGGAATACACAGTTAGACCATGTCTCACACAATCAAAAATAGCAAACTTTGTACCAACCTAAGACATATGCTGCATCAAATCTCAGTACTGAAGAGCTGAGTCTATAACCACAGTAACGTATGGCCACACTATGCCACCCAGTCAGACAATACCAGGAATAGTATTTCTCTCTACTTTCTATCAAAATCAGAACACTCTTAACTTATACACTAGACCCCTGGGCTCCAAAAATAAGTCTTTTGTAACGGCTGTTCTCATCTACTTGATTGGATTTTATAATTGCTCAAGACACAAATATGTTGGTATATCTGTGAGGGCACTTCCAGTGTGGACAAGGCCCAAACTGATTCAAGTGGGAAAGGAACAAGGGTGCCCAGTGCACACCAGCTCATCTCTCTGCTTCCAGACTGTGGACCACTGTGATCAACAACCTCCTACTCCTGCACCCATGCCTTCTCTGCCATGAGCAAGACTCAGCCGCTCATGCATCCTTGCCTCTGAGCCTGATGCTGAGGGTTTGAGCCAATGTAAGCCTGGCACTCCAGCCACGCCTTACCAGAAGGCAGCAGGGCACTGGATCACAGGCAGACCCTAAACTTGAATGGCCAAGCAATAGACGAAAGCACAGAAATCTATTAAGTACAATGAGGGGGGCGGGGTCCTCTAAATATAGCAAGATGTTCATGTGGCATCTAAGTGTGAAATGTTTATCTCTGTGAAGACAGCAAAGGAAACACAGAAGCCATGTGCGTTTTCTCTATTAGGAGTTAGCAATAACCACCAGCACACTCACCCTGTGCAGTTACAAGCTTTAAGAGAGCTTCCAGATGTTCCTTCTCAGAGGCAGTAGCTTGATGGAGCCATGCCAGCATGTCTCCCACATACCTAAAGAAAACCACCTGTGAGTAAAGACGCGCCCGGGAAAAGAGTTAAATCCTCTACTAGGGCCAATCACTATACCTCAGCGGGTCATGGGAGTGCATTTCAATGGGTCTAGGTGTACCTCCTGGCCCTCCTCTTGTAAGAGCATCAATAAACCCACGAACAACAGTGCTTCGTCGGGCTGTTCCAAATTCATCTAAGGTATACCTAGAAGGAACACACGATGTGAGAAGTACCTTATTTCCCCCAACAGACACTTCAGGCTACGGTATCTAAGTGAGCAAGGCGGGAAAGCGCTCTTAAGCACACGCTCCTCAAGAAGTACAATCTAGTAACTAAAAGTTAGGAGTCATTTTAACATGCTGAAAATTCAATCAAAAGGCACAAATTTTAATCCTAAAAGAAGGAATGCTTTGGACCAAGAGCAATGGCACCAGTGTCAGTGGCGGTGGTGGCGTTGGCAGCGGCGGCAATAGGAACAGCTGGCCTGGTTCTATAGTGGCTAAACATGATGCTCTAGAGACTACAGAAAGCCACACACCTAGTTCTTAGAATCTAGTTAGAATTCTGCAGCCCAAACACCAAGACCATTTTTTTCATATTAAAAATTCTCTTCTGTTACTATCACTTAGCATCCAAAATGGATTCAAAATTGCTGATTTTTAAAAGCTTATTTTGACTCAAATGAGACACATTAGTTGTTCAATACATTTATTAACTGGCTATGCATGCACAGCAAATTTCTTTTACATTAGAAGTTACTCATTACTGATTAAGACGGGGAAAGTTTTCTATGGTGGAGGAACTAAACTGACAGAGAAGGAAAGCTATGACCAGAGTGCAGGGTGACCTAGGGCAAGTGTGTGTGAATGGATGGAATCAGTTCTTATATCCCAATATACCTGTCATTCTTTATGCCTTTTTTATATTCCATACAGAGCAAAAATTTCAATAATATAAAGTTAGCAGATTCCATACCACCAATTTTTAAATCCCTGAACAGTATTCTACCAGCCTAAATATTAAGAGTAAATTCAATAACTAGTAAACAAAATTTATCAAAGTTTCCTCAAGATGTCCAGAAGAATTACTGTCTTAGGCTACACTGCTTTCTGAACTATTTATAGCTATAAGGAAAATTCCAACAATGTAAGAGCATTGCTGGATTCTCTTACTAGTCACATTATTCCCAAGGAGAGGAGAGGGAAGTGGAATGTTAGCAACACTCTGGTGTTGAGATCTCTGCAGATACACTGTAGCAGAGGGACAGGAAAGTACAAGGATCAGACAAAGCTTTGCTGTGCCACACAATATCTTATATTTGCTTTCTATATTTTAAGACAAATTAGAGCCAAAACTTTCTTCTTCCATCACACACTGGAACCACTCAGTGCTCAGAATGCAAGTCAATTCATTCTTATCTCCTTGTACAAAGCTCAAGTCCAAGTGGATCAAAGACCTCCACATAAAACCAGATACATTGAAACTAATACAAAAGAAAGTGGGGAAGAACCTCCAGCACATAGGCATAGGGGAAAATTTCCTGAACAGAACACCAATTTGACATTTTCTTGTGTGTGATTCACTTGAGAGGGCTACACACTGCTTAGATGAAGTTCCTACACTGCCACCTGCTGGTAACAGGAGACTTTACTGAGATGAAGTTCCTGCATAGCACCTGCTGTTAACAGGAGACATCCAACAGCTGAACCGCGCACTGAGCAATGATTACTTAAGAAAAGGCAATTTTCCCTTCGTAAGCATTCTCTGTAGCCTAATGAATGGCACCTGAATCCTACTTTCCGCCTCAACCTCCGAACATTGCTTACAAGCCTCCCGGTTCTATCCCTGTCTTGGTCTGTGCTCTGCAGAGTATGTGTATGCTTCCGTCCTCTTCCTCTATGGTCCTTGTTGGCTCACAGACCCACCACTGCTTAGAAATGTCTGACAGTCACTGACATGCTCACCATTAGTTAGGCACCTGTGAAATGAGCCTCCCTCCACAGCCTTGGAAAACAGGCACCTAGGAACAAAAGTGCACCGAGGGCTAAGGGCTCCTCCAGGCTATCTGACTCAAGAATCCACTCTAAAAGCTCAGGACCTGGTGCCTGGGGAGATGGCTCATCCAACGAGGACCTGCCACACAACCCTGAGGATCTAGGCTCAGGCCTCCACCTCTCATGTGAAAAAGCTAGGCATGACAGCTAACACCTTAAATCATAGTACTGAGGAAGCAGAAACAGAATCCCTGCAGCTCGCTGGCCAGTGGGTCTTGTCGAATGTGTGAGCTCTAGATTAAATGAGGGATCCCATCTCACAAAAGCAACAATTGTTGTAGTAGCAGTAGTAATAAAACCCATCTTCAACCCAGGGCTCGCTGTACACTGTTTCCCTTAGGAAGTGCACCCTGATGGTCATCCTCACCTATCACAGGACACTTGGACCACCTGGAACATGACATTCAGACTATCAAGGACACATCCTACTAAAATAGGCTGGATTATATGATGTTCCAAAGTTAAAGGAGGCTGAGGGAAGCGTTTGATTTATCTTTATCCCCAGCACTCAGAACAGGGCCCACCCTGTAGCATATAGCTGTAAGCTGCACTATGCTGTGGCTTCACACAGCTGGCCTGGCACAGCATTTGTGTCCTGGATGGAATCACGTAAACATTGATGACAGGGGACCCATAGGGGATGACTCTGGATGAAGCCCTGGTGGTCTCCCAGAGCATCAACACTTGCTGTCCTGACAGCTGGCTTTTAATCTTTTCCAGAGCTTTAAAACTGTACTGACTTCTGTGAGTAAGATAGAGAATTTAAAATCAACAAGGTAAATGCATTGGGTCCCTACCCAAAGCGTTAGTCTGAAGATCTTGGCTGGCACAGTTACAAGATCAAAGACCTGACTGTGAATATTCTCTCATCTCCTCAGAGTAACTATATTATAACACCTCTATATGATCACCTTCTTCCAGGGCTGTATCGCTATAGGGATTTTAGTAATGTACAATCCCAAAGGAGTTGATGAAATAGCAAACTGACTAAGCCACCCAGCTGCCACATAACCCGGAGACAATCGTACTGCAGGGACACCCCAGTCTTCTCTTTATGACATGCAGTGTTCAAATAAGCTGGTGCGCCAATGACACACACTAAGTGAATATCACTGAGCATCACTGTTGGACATACATTTCACACTGCTACAACCAAGGTAATAATGGAAGGCCAAGCAGCACGACTTACTTGTACAAGACAGGCCTGTCCTGCAGGGCTTCCATGGCCTGAGTTAACACCGCAGACACATCACAGGACTCTTGAGTCAGTGCTCTGCACTCGCCTGGAAAACAATCAGCACTGGAATCAGCACTGGCAGTCCGCTCACACTGCCTGCTCTTCTCCTCCACAGCAAACACTACATCACCTCATGGTTCAGTTTTTCCTATGAAGTGCTTACAAATCCCTACGTTTGAAGAACTGAAGACTTACTGACTGAGACGCTGAGGCAGCTAGACACGGACGGCTCTGCCATCCCTGGGAGCCAAGGCTGCACAGCCGGCCAACACTAGCTTAAAAGTTAAAGGAGCACAAGAGAGCTGAGGCAATGTCCCGCCTTTGAGGAAGGATAGTTCAGCCACAAGGATCAGACAAATGTGAAAAGCTGTATCACAAAACAGCAGCATGTCGATGCATGCTAAATATCCCAGTGGCCGCCTTTCAGTGACAGTCACTGTGTGATACCGTGGGTGTGGACCACTCCAGGGCACATGGAACCTCTTGCTGTCTTGAAGACTAAGACCTGGATACACACAGAAAGAACAGTCCACATGAGAGCAGACTGTATAAACACGAAGAGAGGTAGAAAAACAAGGAAACTCAACCTTAAACCAACAAAAGACTAGGCATCCAGTACACAGCAGCAGCCAGCTAATTAGATTAACTCCAGGGCTTGCACCAGTCAGTGCTTACTACTAACCTACCAGACACTCACACTCCACTCCGTGTAACTGTCTTCCCAATTTAATGTTATTTTGCAAATACTAAAACATCTTGAATGCAAAGTCTATTTTACAGGACCATCAGGATCCGAATCAACACTGGAGACACCCATGGGACTCTTGGGTCTAGGCAAAATAAGCTCTGAAGATACCCTGGCTCAAATTCCTGGAACCTGTGAATGTTACTGCCTTAGGTGGCAAAAGGAACACTGCAGATGGCCTGAAAGTGAAAGACCTTGATCTTAGAGCATTTTCTCAAACTGCCTAAGTAAGTTCAAGGTAATCACCAGCCCTAAAACAGAAGAGGATGCCATTAACAAGTCAGAAATAGGAAACGGGGAAATGCAAAATGGGAGAGAACTGGCCGGCCATGTGGGCTGTGAAGATGGAAGGAGACAATGATGAAGATGGATCACATGACTAAGCAAGTAGTGAGAACCCTAGTGACAACCAGCAAGGAAAACTCAAGACTTCATTCTTGTAAATGCAAGCAGCCAAACAGTCCAACACACAGGCTAAGGAAGCAGAGACACTACCTCAACAGGGCTTTCCCAACACTGTAATGTTAGCATGACTAACAATGTTCGCCTGACTTCTGACGAGACTGCCAAGATGGCACACTCATCACTGCATCTCAGTCTGTGGAAATCTATCACAGTTCACCATTCATAACATTACAGCCACATAAATAGTAATAGCTGCCCAGCCAAACGCCGCCCTCATTTATTTATTCAGGACAGAAGCATCATCTTTGCTGTTTTCCTTTAGAGCACAGACATCGTCTTCATTTATCCCCTTCCTGAGCAGCATTCCTGATAAACACAGAAACACGGCACGTGAACATGGAAAGCTTGCTCGGCTTTGTAAAAACCTATCAGTTAGAGACAGAGAGATGGCTCAGCAGCTAAGAGTACATGCTGCTCTTGCAGAGGACTCCTGTTCAGTTTCCAGCACGCATGTTGGGAGGCCTACGACCACCTATGCTCCAGCTCCTGGGGATCCCATCTGGCCTCTGTGGCACACATACTCACATGCATACTTCTCCAGACACATACAAATACCTTGTAAGAAATCAAATAAAGGCCACATGAGATTTTAACAATTAAATATTAACATTCATGAAAAAAATTACTTACTTTGAGCCCACCGGTAAAGTCTTTCATAAGCAGTTTCTTGAAGCAAGGCCATCTGTTCCATAATCTCCAAACTTAAGTGAAAATTAAAAAATTATTACAATGCAAACTTTAGTCAACTGTTGTACCTAAGAATTTATTCAGGTTTAATGACATAACAACTTGACCCTTATTAGCTTTTTATCATTTTTATGGGATTTTTTTCAGTAATTTGTTTACAATTAAGTAAATGTCAATTCTTAATTCCATCAGCTAATTGCCACTGTTTATTTTCTATCAAACACTAAAGTTGGCTATATGCTTCCGACTTTCTCAAAGGCTAATGAAGGCTACACTCCTACTTCAGAGAACATCATTTCAGAAGTCGGAGTGACTCTGAAGTTTACGAATCCAAGCAGCACTGTGGGTGGCTCACCAAGCAGCTACTCACCCTGCCGTCTGCTGGTTGGTTCGCAGAAGAACCTTGACGTCATTATGAATCTGTTTCACTTTTCCCAATGCCTTGAAAAAATCCTTTAAAAGTAAAAATGTCATTAAAAACACCTGTGTTTTCAGGAAAAAAGTACACTATTCTGATTAAAAAAGATCACTACAAAGGTGAAACAAAATTCTATTCTATTCTATTCTATTCTATTCTATTCTAGTGAAGTCTTACAGATTTTATCTGCATTTATAGAAGGCATAATAGGTATTTCTTCACATTTTAAGCCTGACATTAATCTAGTGCCCACCATGTAACAAACACTATGCTAGTTGCCTGTAATAGGGAACGTGTACAGACTATGTCCCTGTCCTCAGCAAGCACACAGCCAAGTGAGAGGACTGTAACCCTGGACTGCTGTATGTCTCTGCTACATAAGCAGTCCATGTGCATTCCTGCTCCCTCACCACGAGGAAGGACTAGAAGATGCCCATCAAACAGACAGGACTCTGGGCAGGAAGAATATGCCAGAGCCTTAGGGGTTAGGAGACCAAAGAGAGTCCTTTTTGGACAAAGTGCATGACTTTAAGGAAAAGAAGAAGAACACAGTGTCTGAGAGGCTTTATAGGTCCTCACTCAGTCTGCAAAGTGTGGCAAGGCATTAAAAGCGAGAGAGAGAAACACAGCCAAGCAAATTCCAACCAAAGCAAGAAAAATATGAAAGAAAAAATAAGCAACGTCATTATTTATCCTAAGGAAAACATGTATATGCATCGTTTACACTGAAAGAGGTGATATACCAGGCTAAAGCCTTGTATTCCATGTAAGAGATACCCTATGTAGATCAGGCTGGCCTCAAACCCCAGAGAGCTGCCTACCTTTGCTTCCTACATGCTGGAATTAATGGCAGGTGTGTGCCATCACACCTGACTGAACAACTTTGAAATAAAACCCCAAATTAATTAAAATACATGCTGTAATTTTAAATTTAGAAATATTCTCACATTATCGTTTCTTAAATGAGAAAATTCAGCTTTTAAAATCACGTCTTCCTTGTAGCATCTGTAACTGTTTACTCTAAGTGACTCTGGCACACACGAACCTACCTCAGTAACGGGGCCTCCTCTTGTCCCTCGGAGGAGACCCATTTCATCAGAAGTCAGCTGGAACTTGGATAAAAAGGCATCTGCAACTTGTGCTCTCATTTCTAGTCTTTGGCTACAGCAGGAGAAATAATGAGGTATACTATGCTTTTGTATTACTACAGAGCAAATACCCAACACAGTGTCTTAGAGAACAAAACAGAGCTGTGAAAGACTCTCTACAAGGAAGCCCCGTTCCCATCTCACATGCCGCAGATCACCAGCAGGCACACGATGAGATCACTGCTAGCTCATCAGGCACGCAGCATTCCTAAGGAGCTGCTATTGTTCTGCCTTGCATATCTGCACACAGTAAAAGGTATAGTTCATATGTAAAGGAAGAAATATGTTCACAACTGGCAGCTGCACACCTGCACCAATTTACAGTCTTTTAAAGAGCATTTTCCAAGATAGAAATATACTCTTGATTTCAAGCAATTTCTCTCACTCGTTAATATATCCTGACATCAAAAGTTTTCACATGAAACCCACAGCAAACAAAAAATTAGTTCTGTTCATTTTTATTTTATGTTAAAAAGAGATAACAAGGTCAAAAAAGCTATGTCTCTAATTAAAATATGTGCCTTAATTTCAAATTTAAGCAAAGGCAGTCAGATCAGGTTTGAGGCCAGCCTGATCTACAAAAAGTATTTCTGATATGGAAGACAAAAATTAGCCTGTAATAGCACCTTTGGCCTTCCCCATTTGTGGTGGCTATTCTTGGCTGTCAACTTGTCCACATCTGGAATTAACTAAATGCCAAATGTCTGAACACCTGTGAGGGATTTTTTTCTTACTTAAATCAATTGAAGTGGGGAGACTCACTTCAATTCAAGTCTTCGGGGTAGAAAGACAGATCCTTAATACAGATTCTTTAAGGCAGGACGACTCACCTTTAATCTGGACACCTTCTGCTGGCAGACTCTATAAAGGACATGGTAGAAGGAAGCTCTCTCTCTTTGTCTGATTGCTCCAGCCTTCACTACCAAGTCCATTCCCTCACTACCATTAGAGACTACTTATTCAGGATTCCATGGTACACTGATGCCCAGCTGAGACACCCAGCCTTGTGAATGGAACAACTACTGGACTATTCTTGGAGCTCCTATTCATAGACAGCTATTGTTGGATCAGCTGGACCCCAGCCTGGAAAGCAGATATTCATTTTATAAGTTCTGTTACTCTAGAGATCCCTAATATACCACTCTTTCTACTTGACAATAAAAACAATATTGTAAACTATTCAATCTGGATGTAACAGATGGGCTAGCTGGCAATTAGGAAAAGGGACACTCTAGAGTTAAAGGCAGTCTGCAGTGGCCAAGGGACTGGAAGAGTTTTCAACTAATGCCAGCACTGCCTGAGCTCCCTATGCAGCAAGCCAACACCCCTAGTGTCTGTTTTAACCCAGTTCTGTGTACATAATGGGTATACAGCAGGGCACAGTGACACATGCCTGTGATTACAACACTGGGGAGGCAGGAAAACAGGAGAACTGCAAATTTAAGGTTGGGATATATCTGTGGTAGAGACTTTACCCAGCCCATAAAAGTAGCAATATTCTACACTGAAAATATTCTGTTGAGAATTAACCAAGACAAGCATTATTATTATACTCATGGCCAGGTATGTCTGCCTTGTGTTATTTAATCTCTGGGTTGAAAGACTTTAAATTCACCAAGCAAATGTCCTTGTAATGAATGACACAAGATTCTAAAAGGGAAACAAAGTCCAGGTACTTACTTAAACCAATCATTTAACCCCTAATTAATTCTACACAGAGCTGAAAGGTATATGTCCTACTATCGAAAAGTCATCAAAAGGATTTTAATTTTCAGAAAAAGGGCCAACCATCATCACACAGGTTTAAAAGTAATTACAAAACTTCATAAAATTCCTTGAACAGAAAGTAACCATTCTACTAACAACCTTTTTTGGAGCTGTCTTTAGATTCATCTTGAGCATCAATTACCAGGCACACAGAATGGCTCTCCATGTGGGTTTATTAATTAAAGTGGTGCTCCTGCAGTCTTGATTGATCATACATACATATATCACTACAACTGATTCCGAATACCAAATAATGTCTATTCCAAAACAAAGTATCTCTTACACCAAGAACCAGGCATAATGTTCCTAATGACTATTTCCATGCTAAAGTTGCCTATTAATAGCTTTGGAGCCTGTGTGCTTCGTGAGCCTTGAATCACACTCTAACTTATTTCTGCTATTTCCATTTGTATTATTTACAACTTTCCACTTAATCTGCATTAATGAGGAGGTGACTTACTTTTAAAGAAAAACTTACTTTTCTGCTTGAAGCTTAGTGGTCTTTATTATTAAATCTTGAGTCTGTTCTTTTGCTGCCTAAAATTGTAAACACACCAAACATCAGTATATTCCAACTTCATTATATTACATAAAGCTAATATTCCCACTTCCTGCAGTTCAGACAAATGGCAAGGAGCTCAAAAAGGCCCAAGTAATTGGCACAGACGTTTCACGGCTCATGAATTACCTTTCTAAGAGGTGCCCCCTCTGAGATCTCTCAACTCACATGGTGCTGAAAGTCAGAGGACAACAGGACCCAGATGCTGCAGTGAAGCAGCAGCTCTGGGAGAGTGTGCCAAGACAAGCACATGGTCTTTGCTGTGCTTTGGTGAGTTGCAGACTATAAGACTGCTAAATGGGACCATAAACTATGTCACTGGTATACAGGGGCACAAATCTCAACAGTGCAGGTGATGGAAATCAAGTCTCAGAGGCAGATAACACAGGACCTGAAGAACAGGTGCTAGGGACAGACCTGGTTGCTCCTGCCCAAGAAGTGCTCTCCTGCCCCTTTTTAAGCCATTACCAAAAAAACCCAGAAGTGAAATTTGGTGAACAGCAACCAGCAATCCAAAGATTAACCAGCTATCTATGAAGCAGATCCCAATAAAGCACAAGTGATCCAACAATAATTTCAGAACCCCAAACTACAGAATACAACAAAGTAAGGCACCAGCAGCTGGTGAATGGCTCAGTGGTAGTGAAGTACCAGGGCATTCATGTGTTTGCACTCTTCTAAAAACTGTAACGGTTGTAATATGAACTCCCTACGCACCATTACATGTCAAATGTTCATACATTTTTGAAAGCTCACTTTGACCAGGAGCCACTGTAAGGTACCTGTAAGCGAGTTGTCATGTCCTGACAACAGCTGCTCATTGCTTGTACATCTTCATTGATGCTTTCAAGTTCCTGAAAGGGAAAAATAACACTGACTACTGTACAGAGCATAAATATTTTCATTTTTAGGCCAGATCCCACAATTTTTGTTGTTTGTTGTATTAACATACTGGTCCATTTATTTTAGAGGGTATATGGAAACAAAACAAAACAAAAAAACCTAAACAGATGAATATCTGTTTACATAAGTATAATAGCTAGACTTAACTATTCCAAATTTATATGTACTTCAAATTTATATTTATATGTAAAATTATATGTGTGTGTGTGTGTGTGTGTGTGTGTGTGTGTTATCTGTTAATTTCTAAAAAAGAAAAGATTGGAGAACAAAACAGTAAATGTGCAACAACGTATGCAGGATAGTCAAGAGGCTCCAAACAAACTCACACGGAAACGGTTCAGCTAACCATGGAAAGGGGGTTAGATTAGCAACTGTGATGAACTAGTGCTTTTCAAAGATAGCTATATAAAATTAAAAGCCATAAACTAACACGCTCAGTGCCTCGTCATTCCTTTTTATTTTCAAAATACAGGAAAGCAATTCAATACAACAGGATGATGTCACTTTTGAGTGATGCTAGGCAGGTGGTCTACCAACTGAGCTACACGCATAGCCCTAATTTATAAAGTCTTCATTTTAACTTTTACTGAATTACTTAACTGTACTTACTGAACAAGCCTCCTGGCTACAGAGCATCACAGGCACACGGTAACTGTCTATTACAGACTTCAATACTGTGAATCCTCATGTGCTCCATCCAACCTCAGCAAGCATCACCCCGGGCCATTCCTGCTTCTTCTGCCTGCCCACTTCCCCATCCACATCTCCTCTCTCCTTATAAACTGAGTTATTCTCAGGCAATTCCAAATGTAATTTTATCCATGTACTTATCTTATGTCATTCGGAAAACCAAGCTTTCCTTTTCACCTCTGAGATTCTTAGCCTTCAATCAACGAAACCCTAGTTTCGAACACTTTAGAACTCTTTTATCAAGAACCATGCTAGAACCATGTTTATCACTTCCATCTGATTTCTACATTAATATGCCTGTATATAGCAATATTAACAATGTAATATTAACAGTCAGGAAATATTACACAATAAAGGAATCACAATATAAGAAATAACATCTGTCTTCATCCTACAGTTGAATAATCCACAATCAAGTGTGTTGAACTGTTATTCATATTGAAACAATCACCTTGACCTGGAAATTATATACTTTAGGAGATAAAAGTAAGTCAGTACCAATCATTTCCAATGAAGAAGTGATCATCTAAGGTAGTACAATAAATGAGGTAATATCTCCTTTGGAAGAATCATTGAGAAAAATGTGATTTTTCTTTTATTAGGAAATTACAATTCTTAAGATAATTTCTCAAAATAAATATTATAAATTTTTAAGAGAGGTAAAGAATTTTGAAATGACAATAATTCAAATTTAAAAAGTTAAGCTGGTTTCTAGTTGACCATTATACATTATCAGATAACATTGCAATTTAATTAAAAAAAAAAAAAACTTTACCAAAACACCAAACATATAGCACTCCGTAAACACTAAAAGAAGTTACATACCTCCTTCACGTCTTTGAAGATGCTGACAAATTCCTCATTGATGGCTAAGCTTCGACGTTCAATATCACCGCGCAAATTTCGTCGAGTCCGCAAACTATTTTCAACAAAAAAGGCTGAGAGGGCCTTGAGAGCTTCCAGCATCTCCTACCCAAGGGACAACAGAGGGACATCATGGGGTTAACTTTTCAGTGGTTTCCTGATAGCCAGCCAAAACGCAAAGAAAAGTTCAATTGACTCATTTCCATTAAATAACTCAAAAAGTAATCTCTGACCTAATAAGCCGTGAATTTCCTTCCAGAACACAGTTAACCGTATGCTTACATATAATTATATATGTAAAGATAATACACAGCAGAATTGTCTTGAATTTTAATATATTTATTAATTTTTAAAAGAAGATAATTTCTTTTACTCATTTATTTTAACTTTATTTTACATCCCAACCAGTTTCCCCACCCCTGCTCTCCTCCCAGCCCCTCTTCCCTCCCTCCATTTCTAAGAAGGCAATTCTTTACGTGGCATATGTTCTGAGAGACTATAAGTGAACTGACAAAGTATAGAAAGTTACAGCACCAACTACCATGAGATAAAAATATGTACATTTATATTAGGTTGGTACAAAAGAAACTGATTTGAGGATGTTAATTTTAAATCATTACATCAAACACCTTTATTAATTAAAACAGCAATGAGTTCTGGATTCTGTGAACTCTTAGAGAGTATCCTGGGGTTTTGTGTGTGTGTGTGTGTGTGTGTTTTTCCCTGCACAAAGTTGTCAAGATGCTTGAAGAAGTGAAAGCCAACTGGCAGTTAGTCAGATAAATAAGGTGGGTGAGGCAAAACTTTATAGCCGCTTGTGTGCCTGCCAGTTGGGAGTTCTGGAGAAATGGGTCTATTACGTTAGCCAATCCTTGCAGCAGGGTTTGCAGTACACTTCTCATGTGTAATGTGGTTCGCTGGAATTCAGAAAGTTTTATTTGATCAGACCCGCAGCAAACTTCTCAAAGCAGCGACCATAACGTTTTTGTGTAGTTTCTTTCTGCAAAGGTCGGCTTTGTGAAGTGCTTTGTAGTTTCTGCTTGATGCCAACACTGAGCTTGTCATCCCAAGCTGTCCTATTCAATACACTTTTTGGTAGCACGTCGCAACCCTATCTAGTCCTAGCCTTTATTTAATAACTCAGCATGCTAATGTTCTGTTTTTGACACATAGGAGTCAAATTCTTGTCGACAGCTTATTTTCACTTCCTTGTATCTTCATCTATGTATTTACAGCTCCCACTTTACTGTATTCTTTTGTGCCACGTTGGCACTGACCTACACCTGGCTTCTCAAAGCTGCAGGGGAGACCACCAGCTCTGATAAGAGCCGCGAAGTCCTGAGGGGAGGGCGTGTGGGAAGGTGCTAAAGGAAAGGGCACAGCAAGAGCGCAAGGTCAGGGAACAGCTAACAGCTAACCCAACTAAGAGCGGCCCTGCGCCTGGGACAGCAGCTCCTGCACTGGGCAGGTTCCTGCCCGAGACCTGGGGTCCGTCCCCGCCCCGGCCCCCGCCAGTTACCTTGTCATTTTCTAGCCGCGTCTCCAGGATCTTGTGCAGCTTGCGCGACAGTGGGTTGTTGGGCTGCGCGGGGGTCGCGCCGGCCCCATTACTGAGGCCATTGGCGGCCCCGGAGGTGGGGACCGCAGCCACCTCCCCGCTGGCGTCAGCCATCGCCGACAGACCCGGCGTAACGGAAGCACTGCGCTTGTGCACTCACTCGCGCATGCGCACACCTCGCCGCGCATGCGTGCCGCGACCCGATAGCTCTACTTGCCGGGTTTACTTTAAATTCCTGGGAGGTGAGGACACGCTCAGAAGAGAAGGTAGTAAAAGAGATTCAGGAATCTGAATCTTAAAAAAAGAAAAAAGAAAAAAGAAAAAAAGCCAAAGTAATAATGTAGTATATATAAAACACGCCGAAACCAGTAGCTGCCATGCATGGTCAACCGAACTGATTGTAATTAAATTTCCTTTGTCTGAATTCATCTTTCTGAAAAGCATCAATCGAAGATAAGAGTGTTTGTCAGGGCCACTGGTGTGCACTGGAAAATCTCCTTTGTGCACTGGCATAAATAATAAACGTTATTGGGCCAAACAGAAGGCAATGAAGAGAGAGAAAGGAAAGAAAAGCAGGCCAGAGTGGTTACTCAAGAAGGCTTAGAAGGACCTGGCCTTTAATCTGACATTTAAAAGAGATCCAGAACTGTGAGAAATCTCCGAATATAAGAAAGCCTACATATAAAAGCCCAGAAACAAGAAACTTTGCTTTCTCACAAACTGACCAAAGCCAGTGTAGCTGGAAAGCAGTGAGCAAGAACGTTTCTCCTGTATGCATGCATGAATGTGTATGTATGTATGTATGTATGTATGTATGTATGCACGTATGTGTATGTATGTATATATGCACGTATGTATACATGCATGGATGTGCGTCGTATATATGCAGTTCCAGTGGAGGCCAGAAAGGGTGCCATGTCCCCCTGAGGCTGGAGTTTGATGGTTCCAAGCCACCTTGTGGGCTCTAAGAACTGAACCCAGGTCCTATGCAAGAGCTGCTGTGCTCTTAAGCACAGAGCCATCTCTCCAGCCTCCACTATCACTTTTTGATTTACAAAACATGGTGGCAATTATGAATAATGACCATATTGTGATAGTGTTCATGGATCTTCTCAATTAGACCTGCCCTTCAGATTCACATTATCGAGCTAGTCTTATTTATTGGGCAGTTGCCCCACAGCAGCAACACTCTCGCCATACGTGTTACTGGGCACAGGCATCCCACGTTCCAAATCTCTGTATACTAATTCTTACAACCTACTTTAATCCTTTTCAGCTACGGTACACTTGGCAGCTTATAAACAATAGAAACTTATTTCTCATTGTTCTAGAGAATGAGAGGTCCAGGATCAAGGCACCAACAGCCTTCAATTCGGCTGGGGTCCCTTTATGTGCTCATGGATGGACATGTTTGTACCGCTAACCTCATCTGATAGAAAGGAGGGATGAGCTGGCTCTCTCAGAGCTGTCTTATAAGAGTACAAATAACTTTTCCTCTTAATATAGTCCTAGCTCAAGGTTCAGCCTCCGAACGTCAGAGATCAGGAACTCAGTGTCAGAATTTTAGGGAAATGCAAGCCTTCAGACCACATCAGTACTCTTCCAAGGATGTCAGACCTTGTAACCCTCATCAACTTCTTATCTATTCTCTTCAAATAACAACTCTCTTTCCACCACTTCTTTAAAAGCATTGGTTAATTCCCCTATAGTGATAAAAATAAATATATAACTCCTATTCTAGGTTCCTCGTGATTTGAAAAAAGAAACAGTTCTGATGTTTTTGTTCAGTATTTGCATGAGGGGGACCCTTACTCCAATCTGTATTTGTACTCCACTCAAGTCAAGCTTTTGCTGTGCACCAATTTTTGTCACAGTCTGCCTCAGTAGCAGTAAAGTAACCATCAATAGCCAATCCTATAGAAGCTGTTCCTCAAGAAAGAAAGCAGAATAAAATGGGTAAACGCTACGGTTCTCATTCCCACAACTGTCACTAAGCTGTTGCTGGAATGCAAGATTTCTGTCTTTTCCAGACCGTTAACTGACCAACGTTTGACATCTGGTGAGGTGACTTACACAGTCACACAAAAAGAATCAAGGCCTTTGGGTGGTTCTGTCTGTATGAGGTTTCCATGGTTTTCATTTTGCCCCAGGGCATGGCAGGTTTAGGAAATGGTCTGGTGATTCTCTAGGTCCCATCTTTGCTCCCACTCACACTCCACATCTGACACCAGTTCCTCCTTAGGATCTATCAGCCAGCCACCGGAGTCTCTCTTGGTTCGGTCACTCAGCATCCTGTAGTTCAATGAGTCCCTGCTGATGCTCTGTCTTAACGTCCTAATACCTTTCAATGCAAGACCTCTCTTCTGTCGATTGCAAACACCAAGATGCCACAGCTGGTCCAGTATTGGCATTAGGATGATGATACATTTTTGCAGACAAAGAACCATATGATGGGAAGTCCTGTTACACACACACACACACACACACACACACACCTGCACAAGCTTGCATTGTTTCTAGTTTATATATTCTGACTATAGGAGGTAATGAGTAAAAATGAACTCTAGCTAAGAACAGCATGGCTCCTAAACTAATGAGGCGCCATTTCTTGGCTGTTGCTAGCAGGTTGTTGATAGCTTCTACATTATAGGGCAGTTCCCTCTTCAAACTGAAATGCATACTAAGACTAATGAATTCCACAGGTTTAATACTTCTTTAGTGGTAAAGAATTTTTTAAGATTTACTTATTTAATATACAGTATTCTACATGCATCTATGCCTGCACACCAGAAGGCATCAGATTTTGTTATAAAATTTTAATTAATTAACTAATTAATTAATTAATTTAATGTGTATGAGTACACTGTTGCTGTCTTCAGAGACACCAGAAGAGGGCTTGGATTCTATTACAGATGGTTGTGAGTCACCATGTGGTTGCTGGGAATTGACCTCAGGACCTCTGGAAGAGCAGCCAGTGCTCTTAACCTCTGAGCCATCTCTCTATCCCCAAGATTTTTTTTTTTTAATGTAAGAAGAAAGTTATACATGAAACTATAGTGAGGTAGAACGTATTCAGTAATTGGTCAGTAGCAGAAAACCCAGTACCTTAAAGGATGACTTTCACCGAAAAGAACAAAATATGTCTCCCTCCCTAAGAGAAGACTAATTATTCTATGCAGCCAGTCCTCCTCGTGTATGGGAATATTCAGAGGCTCTGCTTTGGCTGCCCTTGGTAAATTGGGGGCTCAATGGTGAATGACAGGTGAAAGGACCTACCTGTTGTTTAATCCATAATCTTAACACTCTTTTTACTTTGTTCATGGGTCCCAATGGGTAACTAGAAAGAAGGAGGATGGATACTCAGAGTTGGTGACGTGTGAATGTTTGCGCTGTAGTGGAGCCTCTCGGAGGACTCAAAAATGATTAGGTGAGTGTGTGTGTGTGTGTGTGTGTGTGTGTGTGTGTGTTGGTCTCCAGGCTGATTTATTGTCGAGATAAGAAGGCAGGTCATAGAACTGAAGGAATGATGAAGACCTAGATGGAAATTAACCAGCAGTGTGGGGTCTTGGGGAAGGAGCCACTGGACAGATTTTAGGACTAACCACCATTTTTCTGCTTTTCCACAACATTCAAAGTCTGGACACAAGCTCATTTTGGCCACTTGCCCATCTATTGATCAAGACTCCATGATTTACAGACCCAACCTGACAGCATACAACTCAGGAGAGTTATTTCTAGTCAATGTAATAGCCATAAATTTGTGGTTTGTGAGACAGGTAAGAAAGTAATCCATATAAGAAAGGTGCAAAATCCAACTAGGTAGTAAAGATATTAGTCACAGCACTAGCACTGGGAAGTAGAAGGGTAAGAACCAATTAACTTTAGCAGTCAGTGGAGATTGATTGCAACTGGGAGGGAGGTGAGTTAGCAATAAGATGTCAAGGACCCAAATTAGGCAGTTAGATTTATGAAAGGGGTTTGAGTAAGACTTGTGTAGGAAGTTGTAGTAAAAATAAAATAGCTGGATGAAGCCATTTGCAAGAAAAGTTAAAGACTTAAAAGGCCTTCAGTGTATAACATGAAACCTAAGTCAAACTTTCTCAAGAAAAATAGGCTCCAGGTCTTTGTCCAGAATCACTAAGAACTACATCAAAGTTTTTGAACACATGGAAGATAAATAACTTAGCAATTTTGGGCTGGTGTGAAGATATGCATAGATGAAGACAATGCTTGAATCAAATCCAGGAATCTAAATATTCTTGTACCAAATTTAGAATGGAAAAAGCAAAACCAGGTCACACAACACAGAAGCTACATGGAAAGGAGAAGAAGCAGTCTTCACAGTGTATCTATACATCTCAGTAGTGTGAGCAATTTTGTTCTTAATTTTGGCACACTGAACTTGCTATTTCAGTTCTTTTTTTTCTTTTTCTTTTTAAAACAAATTATTTATTCACTTTAGATTCTGATCACTGCTCCCCTTCGAGTACCCCCCCCCCCCCACCTCTCCCCCCCCCCCCCCCCATCCCATTCTCCTCTGAGAGAGTGGAGACCCCTCAGAGACAGAATTAACCCACCCTGGTATTAGCATTTCCTCTAGGCCACACCTAATAGTTACCTAGCAAAGGCCAGGCATATAAGGACTATTCTGCCCTCTCTCTCTCCCCTCCCCCTCCCCACCCTCCCCTTCTCTTTCCCTCTTCCCCCTCTCCCTCCCTTCTTCTCCTCTCTCTCCCTCCCTTCCTCCCTTCCTCCCTTCCTCCCTTTCTCCCTATCTGTCTCTCCTTCTCTTCCTCTCCCTCCCTCCCCATGTTTTTCTTCTCTCCCCACATGTTCCCCTGCTGGCCTCTTCCCTTCTTTCTCTCTCCTCTCTTTCTGTCCTTCTCTGACCCCTTTCTTTCTCTGCTTCTCCTTCCTTCTCCCTTCTTCTTTCTTTCTCTGCCAGACCCCCTTCCCAGGTCCCAAGTAAACTTCCTTCTGTACTAGGCCTATTATATGGCTGAGACCTCAGGGGAATGCTTCAAGCATGGGCCTGCTAAGGCACCCCCTCCTGACGCATCATACCTCATTTTATAAAACATGTCACCTGGTACAGCAAGTTTCTGCAGGGCTAGACACATTCTCTCCCACTGAGGCCAGACAAGGCAGCCCAAATAGAGGAACATATTTCACATACAGGCAATAGCTTTAGGGATAGAGGGATAGGCCCCACTCCAGTTGTTGGGGGGCCCTACATGAAGACTGAGGTGCACATCTGCTATATATGTGTGGGGGCTATTTCAGCTCTTAAATTAAAGTTTTAATTTTAATTTTTAAAGGTACAGAGTTAATGGGCACATTTTGACAGTATGGTAGCCCCCACTTTATCTGCAAGGGGGTAACTTCTAAAATCCTTAGAAGATATCCGAATTTGTGGATAGTACAAAACACAACATGTGCAATTTTTTCTACATTTACAGATTTCTACATTTAAGAAACATATGAGGCTAATCTTGGTTGTCAATTTGATCACACATAGAATGCATAAAACTCACGATGCTGGGAACTCCCGGGAAGAATTTGCTTATCAGATTAGCTGAAGCAGGAAGACCCACCCTAAATATGGCGCAGGCCTCTGGTGGTAACTTACACTAAAGGAGACTGAGGAAGAAAGTCTTTGCTTTTTGCTTTCTTGTCCTCGCTCCTCCTAGCAAGTTTATTTATCCTGTTGCTGTAGCTTTGCCTCAGGGTTCTTAGAGCCCACTGTTTCAGGATTGCAACACAGTTACTGCTTTGTCTTACAGGTTCCGGTGGTGTTACAAACACAGTCGGCTGTGCCTGTTAGTATCTTAAACATACTGCAAGTTGTTGGCTGTAATCAAGGGGAAAAACACATTTTCACATTAATCATCCTACTAATCTGGGCTCAGTTACATTCAATATTCTGTCCTAAGGAAAATCAAATTTGTAAGTCAACCTCAGTTTCTTAAAACATATTCAATAAACTACAGGCTATAAGTGTGCTATTGATACCAAGTGTATTAGTATGTGATATATTTTAGTTAAAAAATTTAGAAGAGAATTTTATGGCACCAATCTAAAATAATTTAGGTTGATGAGAAAACTGGCAAATATTTGCTAACAATGAAGCTACTAAAAATGTACAAATTGTTACTAAAATATTATGAATTTTAAAAATGTTAAGTAGGGCCACAAAACTCAAACACAGATGGCTCAAAGCAATTTGTTTCATGAGCACAGATTTATGGCCTAGTTAATCAATATTTAAATTATATATGTGTAGTCTGGTTGTTAAGCCGTTTCTCCACAACTGCAAATGAATATTAACGAGCAATTCAATGGCATTCAACAGCAGCATTCTGTCACTGTGCTAGAGCAAGCATTGATTTTAATTGAAAATATTAATGTTGTACAATTCTGTCAGCTTAAGGAAATAATTGTCCAGAAACAGCAAGCCCTAAGTCTGCTGTGACTCTCATAGATTTGAGAGCAAAGCATCAACAGAAACTGGTTAGCAGCAACTGTCAATCACTTTAGATGACACCGAAGGATTCACACACTCATTGTAAATAGCTGATTCTGGGTTGATGTGGTGGTAGTCTGAGGCCAGTCTGCTTAAAGAACTGCCTGGTGTCTAAAATGGTCTGCTCTATTATGGTCAAGCAAGTCAATCGTTGCACCATGGACACTGTCACTCAATCCAGCTGATAGAGAGATGAGCGCAGAGAGGAGCCTGGGAAAACAGTGGCAATAGGCCCACAGCCTCTGCGATCCAGCACTCAATGAGAGGACTGATTAAAGATGGGCTGAATGTTGCTGGGGACAGAGTGACCCTGGGTTAGCTAACATTGGAGTAAGGAGATGTGCCAGCACCAAGAATACCAATGACAACCTATGCTGGTGTGGGCGTTTCAAAACAGAGCTCTTATATGCTGGTGGTGAGAATGTAAACAAGTGCAGCACTGGAGAAATCAGTCTCTCACAACATAGAACTAGAAATGTCATATATGACGCAGCTATACTATAACGCCTGGGCTGTATGATGGCTGATCTTGATTTTCAAATTGACTATACTTGGAATCAAGTGAAGCCCAAGCCCCTGGGAACTCCAAGAGAGAACGTCTTAATCGTATTTCGTAAGACAGGCATGCCCATCCTAAATCCAGGCTACATTTCCTGATGGTAGCCCACGTACAAGAACATCAAAAACGCCTGCTTGCTCTTACTCTTGCTAGTAAGATCATCTGCCCTGGTTTCCTGGCGTGTCTTCACCAATAGCCTTCACTGCTTCTTCGTGATTTTTAGAATGAAAGATTTAGACTGAAGTCAGCAGCTCTCCAGGAATTCTCTAGGAGTCCAACACCGGACTGGGACTGCAAAGATACTGACCTCATGGACTGAACAACTACTATATTATCTGACTCTCCATTGTGAGACAACTATTGTTGGAGTACCCTGACTACTTTCTGTCACTCAGACAAGCCCGCCTTTGAGGACCAGAGGATAAAGTGATATCCGTGGTGAAGAGTAGAGAACAGATAGTAGTAGTGTTTGTGTGTTGGGGTGGAGGGATATACCTACATGTATTCATTGGGATTTTTCTATCAGGGAAACTAGTATTTTTGAAGCCATCAAATAATGGAAACAAAGTTGATGAGCTTGAGGTTCCCTCTTTCTATCATGTTATTTTTCCCCTTATATTTTGGTAAGAATGAGAAATGTAACCTTTAAATGAGTAAGCAGAGAGCAGTGAGGCCTAGAGTTCATGCTTGAGTCCAGCTATGTGGGTCAGTGGAGCGCCTTGAAGTGCCAAACTATACCCCGGAGGCCCCAGCAGGTGTCGCTGTTGAGAGAGATTGAGTGTCTCCCGCTGAATGCTGAACTAACTCCTTGATAGACCTGCGGAAGTACCGCATCCATTATTCTTCCTCCAGGAAGGCTTTCTCTTTTAAGTAAATAAGAAAAAATAACATCTCAAACCTGATCAACATGAAGTGGTGTATGTGAGCTTTTATATCAGTTTCAAAGTTAGTACTGTTTTAGCAGGCTTCCTCCTGCTTAGAACTCAGATCTCTCTCTACTCGAGGTAGAGACAAGGGTAAGTGTCATTTCGATACTGAAATGACAAAATATCATGTGAAGCTTCACAGCGTCTGGTCCGAATGGCTTCTCTAAATATGTAGAAGTTCACTGAGCTTATGGTCTGAGTACTGGGTCTGATTAGTTTCAATGTGCAAGCTTTTTGTTAATTTTCTATACTAAATTTAAAATTAAAAAGCAAAAGAATTGAAGATCATTGATTTTTTCTTTGCAAACTACTTTTTATCTGACCCTGTAATCATTTTCAAGAATAATTATTAGAATTGAGAAAAAAAGGTAAGCAGTATTGTGGATTTGACCTAACACCTTTTAGTAAGGACTCTAGGGATCATATGAATGTTTTCTTTGTAGATCCAAAGGGTTTTGACCTTCCTAAGTTACTTCAGTGACCACCTGGTCCTCAAATTACAGAGGAGGATGCTTTAGGTGGCTGCTAAACTGGATTGACAAGATGGGTTCAGAGATAGTGCGGGAGGAATGAAAGCCTCATTAAAGGACAAGCTTTCTGAAGCCTTCACACTGGGATTTCATGAATGGCAGGGTAAACATTTATTCATAAGCTGTCTGCAACCCCAGAGAAAGAACAATAGCAACCAACCAGACCCTTCTCCCTAACCCGCCCCCTCCCCCATAGCTCCCAGGGTCTAAACCACCAACCAAGGAGTACACATGGAGGGACCCATGGCTCCAGCCACAAATGTAGCAGAGGATGGCCTTGGCATCAATGAGAGGAGAGGCCCTTGGTCCTGTGAAGGATAGAGATAATTCAGCTGGGAAAAACACTGGCTTCCAACCTGACTGCCTGAGTTTGGTCCTCGGGATTCACAGGTGAGATCTGATTCCTATGAATTCTCTGATCTCCATACATGGGTGGCATGTCATGCTTCACATGTGTACGCATGTATGCACGCATAAAATCAATAAATACTGTAATTTAAAAAAAATAAATCATGGAAAACAATAGATTATTGGAGCACCACCTAATTCTATATAGCAATGTATCTCACAAGGATAGATTAGATGGGTTTGGACATGTTGTGTTATTTGTTACCAAATGAGTCTAAGGTAGTGGAAGTCTTATTAACTAATATCTGTCGATTATTGAGCAATTACTATGTGCTGAAAATTTTACATACTTTTTTTTTTTTAGCTTTCAAAACAACACTGTGGGTAAACATTATTAAACAATATAACCTAAAAATCAGAAAGCCTGTGAATGGATGTCGTACATCTTGTTAGTTCAAATCTAGGCCAATCCAGTTGTGGGGGGGGGGGGGGCAGGGATTCACTGTACTTGCTGCCTTGGCTAGTCTACCACTGACCGAGGTTACACTTTAACATGGGAAAATGTTTGGCCAAATAATATTTTATTAATAAAAAAATGTTGGATTTGCATTTATGGCACCAGGTTGTGTTTGGGGACTTGATCTTAGTAAGCACCTGGCAAATAAATCTAACCTGAAATTTCTGAGAATGGTACACAGAGTTTTTAAACAATAACTCTTTTAGTTTTATTTATTTTATTTTATATATGAGTGTTCTGTCTGCATGTATGCACGGACGTCACGAGTGTGTGTGGGTACCCAGGGAGGATTGGATGCCCTGGAACTGGAGTTAGTTACAGATGTTGGTGAAGCACCCTATGGGTGCTGGGAACCGAACCTGGGTTCTTCAAAATAGCACCAAGTGCTCTTAACCACTGAGCCATTTCTCCAGCCTCAACACATAGTTTTAAATGGAGATTTGAATGTGTTGGATGTACAAACTCTTAAATATGCTATGAGAATTCTGCAGAAACTGTCTAGCAGGAAAAAAAAATTAGAACAGATGATCTGAAATAAGGACTTGAAAAAACTTTGAGAAAAAGACAATTTCCCTAGTTCTGAGTGGTTAGTACTATTACCACGATGTCATTATTGTTATTGTCTTAGAAAAATAAACATGACGTCATTTCTGTCTCAGGAATGGAGGAATAAGGCAAGGAGGAAAAGTTAGTCCGTGACAAAATGGCCTGTCACCTTGTCATCATAGAGCAGATTCCCTCAAGCTGAAACATTCCCTGGGGCGAGGTGGAGTGAGGTGGGGGTGAGGGAGGCTGGTGTCAGCAGTGTCAATTGTCTGGGAAGGTAAAAGCCTGCAAGATTCACAAGGCCCCTCCCTCCCCAGCTCTAGGAGGAGTAAACCACTTCAGGGGAAGAGCCGCAGGTCGACCTTACTGTAGTGGCTCCTTGGCTCTGTAGAGCTGTCTGAGTTGTGCAGAGAGCTGGGTGGTGGTGGGTTACAGCCCTTCATGCTTTGTTGACTGTGTTGGGGTCGGCTCTTCAGTGATGTATCTGTTTTTGAGTCACCATGCTCCTGCAACCTCTTGCTAACACTCCTCTTGCTAATACAGAAAAAACCCATTGCTTTGCCAAGCTGGACTTTGGTACAATAGTTATTTGGTCAACTTTGGTTCCCTTTCCGGGGTTCGTAGATGTGTTTGACAGCTCACCCGGGTCTTCCCTAGGTTATCGCACTTTCAAGGTTTTCTCCATATGGCTTTACTGACATGGCAAGAAATCTACTACCAACCTGATGGGCCATCAGCCTCGTCTGGCTCATTACACAGTCTAATTGTCCTGGGCCCACTGGCATTTGGGAGCAGGCCATTTAGGAGATGAACAAAAATGTAGGAAATACATTTATAATCAGGGCTTTTAAAAAAGAAAAATAAAAAGGTCAGAGAGCTCCCTTGCCTTCTCCGCCCTGTGCAGACAGAACGAATGAATGAGCGAGAGAAAGGAAGAAAAGGGAGGAAGAAAGGAAGAGAAGGAGGAGAAAAGGAGAGGAGGAAGAGGAGGAAGAGGAGGAGGAGGAGGAGGAGGAGGAGGAGGAGGAGGAGGAGGGGGAGGAGGAGGAGGAGGAGGAGGAGGAGGAGGGGATCATGATGATCATGATGAAGCAGCAGCAGCTGCAGCAGCAAGGGACCTCCTCCCCTCTGCCAGATAAGGCCACCTGGAGAAAGATAAGAGGGCAGCTGTCTGTGAGCCCGGAAGCTAGCCTCAGCAGATACGGAGTCTTCTGAACCTCACACCCACCACAACTATGAGGAAGACATTTGGGTTGTTAAGCCATCTCGGGGATTCTTGGATTTTGTCTCCGCAGTCCAGCGGACCTCAGATTGCTGTCCCGCTGTGCCGGGAGTGGGAAACAGGATAATCAGATACCTCCCTTTACAGTGTAACTTGTCCAAGGTCAGACAGCGACTTGGCAGCTAAATCAAGCCCAGAACTAGGTGTTCCTGCCTTCTAACTAAGCTAAAATCTCACAAGTATCTTTTGTGTGTATGTGTGTATGTGTGCTTCCCTTTTAATCTTTACTTTTAAAGATGCAAATGAGAGGGCGTCGCACAAGCAGCAGATGTTCCTGTCTCTTACGGTTCACCAGATTCAAACTCTTTCGAATCTAGGCGATCGGGTCCCTTCCCTCACTGTGTGGTCATTCTTTTCTGAGCTGCATTCATGCTCAAATAAGACCCATGACAGTCTCTACTCAACAGAGCAGCTGGTACGAATGTAACAATTTATCAGTAAGCATAATATGTGTACTTTCTGGCTGAGAATCATGACACTGAAAGAAAAGCCCAGCGAGGTCGAAAACCAAAACGAACCAAAACAAAAAAACGAGGACAAAAATAAGGGTTCATTTGTAAGCCTGGCATGGTGGCTCACACATTGAATCCCAGCATTCTAGAGGCAGAGGCAGGTGGATCTCCGGGTTCAAGACCGTCCTGGTCTACAAAGAGAGATCTGGGACAGCCAGGGCTACACAAAGAAACCCCTTCTGAAAAAGAATGCGCAATAGCAGAGAAGGCGTTTGAGAACCAGTGGTTTCTTGGTATTCTTAACACTTCTGTTAAGCCACACATGCTCTCAGGTTAAAGTGTTCCAAGCAGAGAGGGTGCTGGGAAACTGGTCAATTATTACCAGAAAACTCAGCTTAGCTGCAGTCTACTAAGTGCCTTCCTTCCTACAGGAAAAATTATGGAAGAGGATCCCCCTTTGCGGCAGTTTGGACACTAGGGGGCTTCTAGTCTCAAGAAACAAGCACAGGACACTG
>JADRCD010238177.1:1306-28998 GCA_019843815.1 Montemys delectorum
GAAGGAAGAAAGAAAGAAAGAAAGAAAGAAAGAGCGCATCTAACAATTGGTACCACCTTTGTTCTCCTGCTTTCCCTGGTTAATCACTCACTCCATTTACAGCCATGGCCGGGGGTTACTATCATATTTTGTGTGGTAGGGTTACCACATAGAATCCTTTTGCTCCTAGCTTTCATTATAGAACCTAGCTTGCTCAGCTTCCCGCTTAGCTATACAAAACAGAGAGTAAATTCTGTTATAACACTAGTGCTAAGGAGATACCGTAACCTCATGCTCCCAGGTAAGTTCACGATCTGACTCATACTCACAGAACCAGTGGGGAATGTGACGGCCCCACACGCTTTAGTAGGCACAGATGACGCCATGATGGAAGTAGCTAGCATTTAGGCCTCAGAACCCAGTAACGAGAACAAAATCCATTGGAGTCCATAGTTCCAGAAAAGTCCCAAAATGTGCTAACCTTGTTTTTTGGCTTCTGTAGTTCTATTTCTGGTTAACTGTTCTTGCTGACTTGGGCGTGCCAGACCAGGAGGTGGTTTTTGTGTTTAAAAGCTCATCTTGAGAAAGGCTCAGAATTATATTGGGGTCCCAAACACCCAGTGTAGTTGTTGGCTGGCTAATAAAGACTCTCTATGGCTTGAACCTGTGTCCTTGTGGTCTTCTCGGATGGATACCTCCTTACATCAGCAACATGAAAGAAAAGTTCAGCAAGGGGTTGCTATGTCAGGAAGGAGGGGCCAGCAAGAGGAAGGCCAGCGGTGGACAACAGAGAGGGAAGAGAGTGAAAAGAAACATAATTGCATATGTATATGAAAATTCCATAATGAAACCCATCACCTTGTGCGCTAACTTATGAAACCTATTTTTTTTTTTAAAAGTAATAAAGAATATCTACAAAACTGCCTTGTATTCTAATAAAAGCGAAAGGAAGGGGGATTTGGGTGTGCTTTTAGGGAATGGAAGGGACTAGTCGATGGTGGACGGATATGATCAAGATGCTACACTTACAAGGATGAAGCTGGTAAAGAATTGATACAAGATAGTCTGTTAAACTACTAGATCCAAGGGCTGCGTGTAACAACACCAGCATTAATCCCAGCACACGAGAGACACAGGCAGATGGCTCTTCATGAATTTTTTTTTCTCAAATAAGTAAAAATCAGTTTAAACGTTATCCAATTAAAATGTATCCAACCAATAGACAGCACTGCTTTTTGGGTCCACAAATAAGGTAACCTGCACTGGGAAAGATTAGAACTGGGAATGGAGCCCGGAGGAAAGGATGTCAATTTGGGGCACTGCTTTATCGGGGGTGGGGGGTGGGGGGTGAGGGGTAGTGGTGGAAAGGAAGTCTGCAGCTGTCGCCTTTGATTGCATGAAGAGCATTGCAGCAGAAAATACTGACGGCCAGCTGTGGTTTGTCTCTGCTGAGTCTGCAGCAAGGAGTAATTAGGGCAGAAGGGATACTGGCGGTAAGAAAAATATCCCTGTTAAAGTGTTCCACACTGTCGGTCTTGGTCAGTACTTGAATATTAGGTCACTGGACCATGTTTTTCGGGGGTGTTGCTTCATGTCCTCTTCTTTATCTTATCTCTGTGTTATCCAAACACACAGTGAGCCTCTGAGGTTACTTCAGGTCACTGTGGGAGCCACAGTTGGGCTGCTCACATATCTGGCGGGGACTGGGTACCACAGAGGCAGCAGCTTTCAGGCAGCCAGACAAGCTGAAACACAGGAAGTCACCGCAGAGTTTAGCCCAGGGAAACCTTTCTAGGTGCATTTAGAATGGGCTTCTAGAATCTTTTCCAGAAATGTCTAGAGCTAAGTCTCGACCCACATTGGATAAATGGGACGCACTGGTGGGTTGTTATTGAAAAGAGAAAAAGGAGGGGAGGAAAAGTGGACCGACTTGGTGTTTCCCCTGGCAAAATACTGAAGAGGCAAAAATTTCAATTTACCATCCATTTTCTGAAGGGATTGTTGCCTATTTCTCTGTCCCTTGGCTTGATTCTTTTTCTCTGAGTCTTCTAGTGCCAAGACTACCTCCACATTCCATCCTTGCTTCCAAGCACCAGAAAAGATTCCCCAGGTATGGGTGTGGGTTAGACCTCTGCAGCCTATTAGGACTGTTGACATGAGGAACCACACCCCCCCCCCTCCACCCGCTCAAAAAAAAAAAAATATATATATATATATATATATATATTTGCTTGCTCTATAACAAAGAGATTAGTGGAATGAAAATGTGAGATCAAAGTCTACCGTGAACTCAAATAAAGAAAAAGGACATTGGGGGCCTGTGTCCTTAGGAAAAGTAAGCCAGAACGCAGCTCTAGTTTCTCAAAGAGAGGCAAGAGAGGCAGTTGAATTGCAACCCCCCCCCCCCCTCAGAGAGGTTACTTACTGTTGTCGATTGTGAAAGTGGCCCAAAGTGGACTTGCTTCTGGGAATTGGATTTGTTTTGAAGGAGAACTTCTTTTCATATACAACAATGAAGCTCTCATGTCTAACTCCCTAGAATACAAACTCAGGAAAATATTCTCACTCCTTCACTCAGAACCTGACCTTTGAACCTCATCCAGGATGTGTGTTAGGGGAAGAACTAGCCCACCTTCCACCTTGTGGGTCCTGGGGACAGAATTCAGCCCGTCAGTGTTGGTGACACATGCCTTTATGTGCTGAGCCATCTCAATGGCATAGTTTTTATTGTTTGTTTGTTTTTTGTTTTGTTTTGTTTTGTTTTTGTAACAGCTGTTCTAACAGTTGTGAGATGTCACCTCACCACATTTGAATCTACATTTTCCAGATCTTTTTCATAAACACCTTGGATCACAGAAATGGAAAGTAAAATAGATCTTTCTGCAGCTGAGGTGGCTAGTGAGAGTGGGAGAGGCTCTGCTAAAGGATACGAGGTTTCAGCGAGGCAGGAAGAGTAAGTTTAAGCGAACTATTGTGTAACATGGTAGCAGATGAATGTGTTGTTTTTGTATAAAATTTTAGAACGCTGGAAATATTCTACAAAAATTGTAAGTATGTGAAGTATTTCATTTGTAACTTAGCTAGACCTAGTCATTCCATAGTGTATACATACTTGATATATCATGTTGTACATGGTAAATACATACAGCTTTGTCAATAGAATATACACACACACACACATAAGCACACACATGTAGGCTTTGATTTTTCAAAACCTACTTTTAGTAAGGGTTCTTAAATGCTTTAACCTCCCTTCTAGCCCACCACCCACCAGAGGTAGTGGGAAAGAAAGGTTATTAAGATACAGGGGAAGTGGAGCAGTTTAGAAATAGTTCTTTGGAGCAAATCCAATCTGTGTTGTCAGGCTATATACCAGCAGTCCACTTCAGCAGTGTCAGGAGAGCAAACACAAGTCAGCAGGCTGGCATGACCCAGCAGAAACAGCCCGGCCTCCACTGAATCAGTGCAAGTCAGCAGGAGCCACCAGGACCAGCAGGGACACCAGGAGAAGTTCTCTGCCATGCCTCTCTCAAGGAAATGAAGATCAGCAAAGGCAAAAGACCAAGAAGCATTGTAAAGCTAGCTACGCAAGCCATGTCACTTTCCTTTGGGTCCTATTTATAGTCCCTCCAAACATCGTATGTCCTGCCATGGGTCTTGCCTCAGTTGACAGCACTCTGCCAACTTGCCTGAGTCTGCAGAAGCAGCAAACGATGACCATTAAGGAATGGCAAGACTTACCAGTACTATCCAGCATCATCCACCATCTGTTGGGTCCTCTTAACATCATGTGTCCTTTCGTGTGTTTGCTTTAGCAAAACATCTTCTTCCCCCTGTGTCTGCTTCAGTAAAACGCTCCTTCACATGTTCAGTAAAACACTCCCAACAGAACATCCAACACATCTGATTTTCCAAAGAAGAAACCATATGTTTCCACTACACACACACACACACACACACACACACACACACACACGCAAAGTTGTAAGCAAAAAACCAGAAAATACCTAGTTTTGTATGCTTCCCACCCATAAGGGATAGCAAACATATTCGGTAACTATATGACTTCATACATTTTCAGATCTTGTCACTTTAATGCAGATAAAATTATTTCTTTTTATATAGTAACATAGAATTATATAGAAATACATCATCTTTTTATCAATACAGCTTTAAACTAAATTTTCCTTTTTTCAAAGATGTCACTTTTCTTTTAGCTTTGCTTTTCATTCATGTTATTATGACTAAATCTAAAATGGAATACCATTTCACAAGTTCTAAAACTATATTTTGGCTCTGAATATCTGGTTGCAGTTTTTATATTTCTTAAATAATTTCCAGAAGAAAACTTGTTGATTTATAGGTGCTTTTTTTTTTTAAATAAGAAATTACTCCTTTAATTTTTGTCTTTATTGTGGATACCCAAAGATTCTTTAACCTAATGAAGGTTCAGGCTTTGATTTTTGTTATGGCTTCTGGGTCATTTTATATTCGGGAATGCCTTATCAACTCCAAGAGTATCCTTTTGGTTGTTGTTTTTTCTTTCGGCATTTTATGATTTTTTTGATGTTAGGTCATGTGGAGTTTGTTCGTTTATTTATTTGTAAGATATAAAATAATGGGAATCGGAGAAATGTTAAGAGAAGCTATGTAGCCTTGATGCTCTTCTAGAGGTCCTTCGGTTTGGGCTCCAGCACCCATATCAGGTGCCTCACAGCTGTATCTAACTCCAGTTCTGTGGGATCTGATACCTTCTTCCAGGCTCCACTGGTACTCACCCACAAGTGGCATATCCTTAAATAGGTACACACATGCGTGCACACACACACACACACACACACATATATATATACATAAATAAAAATGATTTTTTGACTAGATCTGAGATTTACTACTGAACATGATTTGGTAGGGTGCAACCTAGCACAGTAGAAGACCTCAGGAGCACAGGACCTACCATTTGTCCAGGGGACCACACTGAGGATGTATGTGACCCCACAGCCATTGAGGATGCACTGCTTCTCAGCTACTTGGTGAAGTCCCAGTTCTTTGATGTGTGGATCTTCTGGCAGCCAGGTAACATAAATCACACAGTCCTGGCCAGTGTGAATCCTGGCCACTGCCCTGGGGCTTCCCAAAGGCCACAGACACGCCTACCTGTCTAGGGGCTAGACTAGGGACTTGGATATCCACCCAGAAAACTGTCTCCAAAGTCCCATCGGGTAACCCCTGTAGGCAACAGGTTGAATGCACTCCCAAATAGGCTGCAGCTCCCAGCCATTGCATGCAAGGTCCCCATGCAGATATTTCTATCTGCCATGGTAGCAGATAAAAATAAAATCTTTAAAATATATGAAGTAGAGATAAAATTGCTTTTCTCTCTTTTCTTTTAAAAGAACATGTATTAATTAATATAATTTTAACTATTTTCCAATGATTTGAAATGTTGTCCTATTTTCTATGCACACTAACCAGATAAGCATGCATACTGGTTAGACATGTATTGTCTGTTTTTTAACTATTGCATTATCTCTTCATCCACCAACGTTTTTATTACATTGCTTGATCTTAATACTTGACAAAGTTTATCCTTGTACTCTATTCTTATTCTTCCTCAGAGTCTCACTTCTTACTCTTATTTAATTTGCAAGTGATTATAGAAACATGTACATAGTTTTCTTTTTGAAAGTTCTCACCCAAATTACGGACTAATGTTCTATTTCTTCATCTGTTTCTTCTCTAGATCTACTGTCTGTTCCAGATAGTAATTTTAATGTGTTTTTAAAAGTCAGTATCTAGGTATTTTGTTGTTTTTGTTATAATTGTTGATAGGTTTTCCTTTTGTTTTTAAGAAAAAGGGTTTGTTTAATACGGTACAAAGAGAACACTATGCATGACAGTAACAGAAGAGCCACTGGCCAATAAAGCATTTTTATCCATTCTACATTCCAACTTGTTTTTGTGTATATGAAACTATCCACCTTTTGTAGATTAATTCACCCTATCCACCAAAATGAAATGGAGATGGGTGTAGTAGTACTTACCTCTGGAGTTCTGTCATCAAACTCCCAAACAACAATGGAAGGAAGAGAGGAAGGGAGGAAGGAAGGGAGGGAGGGAGAAAGGGAGGGAGGGAGGGAGGGAGGAAGGGTGGAAGGGAGGGAGGGAGGAAGGAGGGAAGGACAACCTTATTTTGGCTCACAGCTCCTAGACATCTCAGTTCTTCATAGGGAGGAGGTATGGCAGAGTAGAGTGGTTCCCAGAAGGTAGTGTGGATACAGATTGCTGTGGGCACCAGTGGTCCAGTGGAACCAGATCTACATGTGCCAGCTAGGTCCCAACTCCCAGAGTCCCTCAAGCCTCCTTAAATAGTGTCAATAGCTGGGCACGAGCATTCAAGATATATCCTGTGGGGGATGACATTTCATATCTGAAACACAGCGTCTAATGTGTTATAGTATCAATGTATATAATTATAGGTTTTCTTCCTTTCTACTATTTATATAGCTATTAAAATATTTTTCAAATTGTATGATCCAGAATTACCAGAGCAACAAAAAGATACTGATGATGAGAGAAATCCTTGGTTTTTCTCTTACATGAGAAAAACGTGATTCCAATATTGTCTCATTAGGCATGAGATGCTAGGATTGGGAGTGTGTGTGTGTGTGTGTGTGTGTGTGTGTGTGTGTGTGCATATGTATCACAAAGATGTATACAATTTTGTTTTGTTTTGGCTTGGGTTTGGTTTTTGAGTTAGGACTCAGTCTGTATAACCCAATCTAACCTCTAAGTCGTAGCAGTGCCCCTGCCTCGACTTCTTGAATACTGGGATTACAGGCACGAGTCACCGTGCCTTGCTTAATAAAATATTTTCATGTTAAAAGTGTATATATTCATTTCTATTTTATTGAGAGACATCCCTGAATTAAAGACCAGATTTAATATTTGTTTGTTTGTTTATTTCACATTGCTGGAAATCAAACCAATGGCTTGAGTACGTTAAGATGTGCTCCCTCACTGAGCTGTATCTTCAGATTGGATACTAAATTTTAATTGGCTTTTGTATTTATGGAGTTAATTATAAGGTGTTTTGTTTCCTGCCATTTATTCTAAATTTTATTAAGGTTTCCTGATAAATTCCCAAGGCTAGTGGTTCCGTCTATACTTGCAGCTGCTAGGAAGTCTGAAGAAACATTGCAAGCTCAAGGCCTGATGAGTCCTAGCTGAGCTGTTGAGTGGATTCGCAGCCACTCTGGGCAATTTAGAACTCATCTCAAAATTAAGACAATGAAATGGGGGCTGAGGATGCAATGTGATGCTAGAGACGTATGTATGTATGTATGTATGTATGTATGTATGTATGCAACCCTAGAATCAACTAATGACTCTGAGGTAAAAAAGGAATTTTTCCTGATCATTCTGTGAAACCAATTGGAGAAAGTCCCTTTGGGAATTATTTCTTTTATAGTAATTTATTATATTTAAGTTTTCTCTCTCGAGGTGATTTAAAGATTTGCTGGCTTTTTTAATTTTTCATTTTTTGAAGTTCTTAAATTTGTTTTATATAGAGTTTAGCACAATATTTCTTGTGATTATTTATGATAATTTTCAATTCTCTATACCCGTGGTTATTTTCCTAAAAACTCTTTATTTTGTGAGTTTATGTGTTTTACTTTTCATGTGATTATGGTGGAACTGTGGCAGCTTGAATGAGAATGGCCGCCATAGTCTCATATGTCTGAATACTTGGCATCCAGCTGGTGGAACTGTTTGAGAAGGATAGGGGGGTGTACCCTTATTGGGATAGGTATGACCATGGGAGTGGGCTTAGAGGGTTCAAAAGACTTGTGCCATACCCAGTGTCTCCCTTTTTGTCTTATGCTTGTGGATCAGGATGTGAGCTCTCAGCTACTGCTCCAGTTCCTGCCTGCTGCCATGCTCCCTGTCATGATAATCATGGACTCCCATGCAAGAGTTTACTTGCTTCAGATAAACTCTTTGTACTATAATTTGCCATAGTCATGGTATCTTATCAAAGCAATAGAAAAGCAAGTAAGACAATATTATCTTTTTAAAGGCCTAACTCTTATATTTATTTATTTATTAGTTGTGGTTTTCTGCTTCTTGATCCATTTTTATATTCATCTTTGTGATTTCTGTCTCTCTGTGAGGTTTAGTGTTTTGTTTTGTTTCGTTTTTTTGTATTTTCTGATATTTTGAAGAGTTTTTTTTTTTAATCCATTTCTTGTTTATTGAGGTAAGTCTTTGGAGGTATGAATTTTTTTCTGGGTATACTTTTCATTGAATTCTGTGAGTGCTAACTTGTGGTGTTTGCACTATTGTTATTTCTGAGGAGTCTATCTATGGAGTTTTACTTTTCTCTTAAACTCTGAAGTTCTGGCTTTATCCTGAAGATAATAGGATAAGGGTTTATCTTAGTCTTTGCTCACTGCTACAGCAAAGTATTTTAGAATAGAATAGGTAACTTATCAACAATGGAATCTACTGTTCTTGCTCCTGTAGATTGGGAAGCTCAAGGTCAAGGCTGGAGTACAGTGGGTTTCTGAGAAGAGCTGTTCTCTTCTACAGATGTTGTGTGGCTGTCTGTTGGGTTCTCACATGGAAGGCTAACAACCAGGACAAAAGTCTAACCCCTTTATGAGAACTCTAATCTTACTCCTTCTTAGGAAAACTAATAGAGCCATATGATATAAACACTACTCCTACTTCTTAACACTATTAACTAGAATGTGAGAGGGTTAGTGTTAGACATCTTGTAAAGACAGAGCATTTAAGTACGGTTTTCATCAGGAGAGTGATTTTTATAATTATGAGTTACATATTCTACCCCAGTTAAGGTACAGAAACTAGACATTCAAACACAACAAACCAGTAATAACACAGTGACTATATATCAAGTGAAAGATAAACATTACCTGAACTGAAGTCATGGGAAAAGGGGCTGAGGACAGGAAGGTTCCTCTGGGGACTGTATTAATTAAACTTAACCAGAGGTAGAGTAGGGGACGATCAATTTGTTCCATGAGTGAACAGCTAGGCTTCAATGACATGCACTGAAGTACAAGTCCAAGAGGGACATCACAATTGGCAGGGAGACTGTGACAATGCTCATGTACACCCTCTCTGTACATCAACCACGCTGACATGCACATCTGCTATGCGGGAAAGGTCACTGCCGTGTAGCCACAGATTGTAAGAAAACATAGCATCTTCATGTTTCTTCAGTCATTTGGATTGTTATTACAAAATACTGTGTGATGTATCAACAACAGAAATGTAGTCCCTACAGCTCCAGAATCTGGAAAGCCCGTAGTCAGAGCAGCAGTAAAGTTGATGTGCGATAAGAGCTGACTCGCAGGCTCACACACAACGCTTTCTCTCACTTTCCTCACTTGGGGACAGGATGAAACAGCTCAGAGGGCAAGGACCTTTCTCATGTCTCTCCCCTACTGATACCTTTGCTTGAAAAAGATGAGATTCCTTCTTGGAGAGAACATATGGAGACATATTAGTGCCCGTAAAGGATGTCGTTATTTAGTCTATTGCTGTATTTTTAAAATAAATGATTTAAAGAAATTATAGGTGTGACAGATACAAACAGTTCCCTTAATTTAAACTAATTTCATGTTTTGAAAAACTTCCCCGAGATTTAAAATACTAACAAAATTTTATGATATATTTAGATAAGCTACACCAGTTAATGTTCATAACCACCCCTTCCCCTGTTGGAAATAACAAAAACAGTATGTGGTCTACATCATCTGAGCATTTTAAAAAGAAGCAAAATGTACTATGCCAAGTACTCGATGTGCTGCTGACATTTAATAAATGTCAAAGAGAAGGAGAACATTTGTCACTGAAAGTGTAATTTGTATTTCAACCTTTTCATAGGATTGCTTTCTTCATAAGATGTATTCCCAAAAGTTCAAGATCCCCTTTTAAAAGGCTGAGATGAGAAGGAAAAAAATGCAAAAAAAAACCCCAACAATAACAAAAGGACAATTGTTTTACAGAATCATGGAACAGAATATTAATATACCATTAGCATTGGCTACACACAAGACATGTTAGTTTAGGCAGAGAAAAGCTGATACAGGTTACATTGAGCATTCTCGCCATTAACATGCTTACAGTTTGATAGGGGAAGAGAAAAGACTTAAGAAACATCCTTAATATAAAGGAATAATGTGATGGTTAATTTCAATAGCCAACTTGAAACCTGGAATCACGTGAGACCCTGGCCTCCAGGCATACCTATGGGGGATAATCTTGAATAAGTTAGTTGAGATGGAAAGACTTGCCCACTACAGCTGGCACCGTTTCTTGAGCTAGAATCCTGGGACTAGAAAAAAAAGATAATGTGATCTGACTATAAGCCTTCATCTTTCTTTGCTTCAAGCCTGTGGATACAGTGCTGGCAAGCGTCTCACTCTCCACCACAGTGAACTATATAACCGCCAACTATGATACGAAATAAACCCTTCCTTTTTAAAGTGTTTTTGTTGAAGACTTTATCATAGTCAACAGGAAAAGCATTTCAGAGACTGGCAGTGGGAATGCAGTGAAACACAAAAACTCCATTCTTAGCAGAGATTACTTTCCATTCAGAAAGGTGAGCTATATGTAAGTAAACGGTTTTGTATTTATGTCTAGTAGATCGTCTCGATTACATCCATATGGATATCTGTATCAATAGCTCTACATGTAAAGTGGCTGTCACATTCAAAGCAGGCACGAAAAGAAAAAAAACAAAAACAAAAACCCTCTCATACAACAAAGGACACTATATATGGTCCCGAAGGCCCCTTTTGACAAGGATACTTCAGAGAGACCCAGGAGGAACTGCTAAATACGATAGACAATCTTGATCACCAACTTTGACATCAACTTAGTGACACTTCTGGACAGATCAGTGAGGATATTTCTTGGGAGGATTAATTGTGTGGGGGAGGGGAAGTATTTGGCACCTGTGGCCTAAATGTAAGGAGGGCCAAGGGAAAAGCTGTTGTTTTCTGTCTGCCTTGCCCTTTGCTGCTGCTGCTGCTGCTGCTGCGATTTCTGCTACTGGAACTGCTGGACTTGAGCTTCTTTGGACTTCCACCGTGGACTGGTGACCAGTGGGTCTCCAGAATCCTCCAGGCTTTCTGTACCAAGTGGGCACCATTGAGGCATCTAGTTTCACCGACCGAGCATCTACCAAGGTCTCTGACACTACAGCGTAAAGAGTTGTGCCGAACTACCCAGGATATCATGAAAGCCAATATAATATGTCTTTTTAAAAATATATATTCACTTTTTTCCCTAGAGAATCCTGACTAATATGCTCAGGAGATGACATGTGAAGAACCTTGCAGGCCGTTAAAGAGCCTACCAGGAGAACTTGAACATAGATAGAGAACCGTGTTTTGGGACAAGATATAAGAAATGACTGAAAGATATGTCTAGAAAGAAAATTAAGATCAAATTACTACTCCTCAGTGCCCCCTGGCCTTGACTGACTGACCCTCAGGTTACTTTAAGTATTTACCTGCAGTGTTAGTTGGGTCAACGTACTTTACATCAAGCCATCTAATTATTTTATTAACTGAAGACACAAGGCAAATTTCCTGTCTTGGTACTTAGAAAAACTAAAATCCATAGCATCATGTGGCTATTAACACTTCTTGAATAAGACTGAGTAACCTGGGGAAGTTCAGGAAAGTAGAGAGCTTTGACCTGCCTAGTTGTCCCTATAAGTTGAAGTAGAGACAGCATATCTATATAGCACTGACAAACACCTATGCCCTAAAACACAGAGATGGCTGTACTCAGTCTTGGTGGTCCCATCCCTCTCCTATTCATTCTATGTTTTCTTTCTTGAGGGTGAAGTTTTCCATATGTTTTTCTATTAGAAGCCCACATTATAAAATTTTGTATCACTGTTTCTGTTGGTCTCTGTTGGGACTACAACATTGCTACACACGGGAATCACCTAGGCCCTTGATCCTAGGGAAATCTGAAAAGTACAGATTCACCTAGTTGGGTCCCACCCTAGGAATGATGATAGCTCCTATGGGTTGTGGCCAGACACGACATCTTGTCAAATCTCCCCTGTTAATTCTAATATGAAAACCGTTGAGAACATTATCTTACTGGAACATAAAAGACTCCAGCTGATATCAATTATTGACTTTGGTGGAGCTTTTTGTCTTTCCCATTAGACTTTTTGCATCAGAGGGAAAAACAACAACTATTGCTAGTAATGTAGATAATTCTACAGAAAATTCCTCAATACCACACCCACTGCTGCTTTAGGATCTGCTGGAGGAATGTGCAAATCACAGTCAGGAGTTAGGAAAAGGAATTTGGCCCAGAGTAACCTTCTGTCTACTGGAATTTTTTAAACACTATTCTTCATGCCCAGTAAGAGACTTTGTCAGAATTTTCTAGAAACACTTACAAAGCAAGAGTTTAATCAAGATGACAATCTCTCTCTTATAATCATTACAGGAGGCTAAGACAGCCATTTTAATTTTAATGTCTAATATTTACTGCAAAACATTGCTGATTCTTTGGATCATGATAACTTGTATTTTTCCTCAAAACACTAAAATGTAGTGGTTCTAGGAATGCACTAGGAATGTTTATGGTTTGGGACAGTCTTATCCTTTGTAATGAAGATGAAAGGGAGGAAGGGAGTGACTAGCCAGGATCTATCCTGGGAATCCAGAGAGACAGAAGCAGGATGTGGGATGCTAATCAGATTTCATGGTTTTAAGGTTCCCAGGGATTACAAGTTTCTCTATGTACAAAACAATCAGAACAGCTGCTGATTTCTGTTAACAAGCTAGAAGGCACACACTGACCAAAATACAGTGATTTTTTTTTTAATTTTACTGAATATTTTCAATATATCATTGGTATCAATTCCTGTGCTGGTCAGGGTCAACCTCTTTGACCAGACACAGAAAAGTCCCGTTGGCCTTGATGTGAAACTTTCTCTCAAAGCAATTAATCACATTGGGAGATTTTCCTCCAATTTTGGGGAGTCTGTGATAGAGAAAGATCTTAGTGTGGCAGGAGAGGAGGAGCTAGAGAAGGATAGATAAAGACTGACACAGAAAAAGAGCCAGTTGGCAGAGGAAGACTACAAGGCCTTTCTTAGCTGAGCTTCTTCTACTGACCAGGGCACACTCTAGAGAGGTCTCACTATCTAAACTTCAGAGGGAGGTTCGTGCTATATAAATGCCCAATTTTAAGGGACAGGTGCCATGGGGGACAGAACTTTTGGGCTCTTTCCTCAGATCACTAAACCAGTGCTGCACTGCCATTCTTAGGTATGATTTTCTTGTCTTAATAAGCTGTTTCTATTTCTATTTTTAACCTTGTGTTCCTGGTACAATCTTTTGCTCTTGTACACCAGCGCCTGGAATCTTGTCCCCTCTGAACTTGGATATGCAGCTCAGTACTCCTAAGCATTCCCTGGCTTTTTCTTCATATCCCCTTCTCCTTGCAACTATCAAGAATTTCAGCTTTCCTGTCATATTGTTTATATTTCAAACTTTAATACAAACATCCATAAGATTTCTTCTGTGTTTATAAATCCTTTTATCAGTGCAGCTAAGAATCAAGAGGAAACCTCTGTTTCTCTGATAACATTAGTCCTCACAGAGTTTGCTTGCTTACACCAGGTCTTCATGGTTGCTTGATTACTTCAAAACGGCTGTCTTCACCAATGCCAGACAAACAAAAATGTAGATCTGCCAGTCAATACTCAGATTTAAATCCTAATTCTTTCTCATGGAATGTATCCAGGAAAATGAATAAAATTCCAAGAAGTGATGTAGACTTCAGGCTTAAGTATGATTTTCAAGTGATCAAGACAGAAAAGAGAAAGAAACAAAGAAAGAAGAGTTCAGCAAAGGCCAGCCAGCTGCAGGGAAAAGCCCAGGGAAGTGTCCCAAACAAGGGAAAGTTTACAGAGGCAGATTTAAATTCCTGTCTTTGCTATTGATAGAAGCTTCTGGTTACTCATGTGTGCTTCTATTACCAAGGAGTAATTTCTGTTTTCAGAGCTACTCCTATATCTTTGATTTCTCAAATCAATCAGCTCAAAATAATCTTTGTGCCGAAGAAGAACATTTGGAATTAGCGTAGTCTGTCTCTTAGAGAGGTTGGGAGCAAATATTTCCTGCTAATACTTGATTTCTTTGTGGGGACCCACTTAGCCACCCCCTCCAACTACCAAATATGCATAAAACTTATTTAAAGCTGAAAATACCTGACTTAAAATACAAAAGGTTATGAGCATGGTAGCACACACACACACACACACACACACACACACACACACACACACACGCTCAAATGGCAGGATGGTAGAGACTATCACTGTTCAGTGTCGGATGTCTTGCTACGGAGAGCCAGGACTACTAGCTGTCCTGGAACTCACTAGGTAGACAAGATTGGCTTCAAATTCAGAGAGATCCAATCATCTCTTCATCCTAAGTGCTGGGATTAAAGTCAGGCGACACCATGTCCAGCCCTTTCTCTTTTTAAAGAAAGATTTATTTATTTATGACTTTATGTTTATGAGTATTTTGCTGGCATGTACGTATGTGTACTATGTGCATGCCTAGTGTCCACAGAAGCCAGAGGAGAACATTAAGATTTCCTAAAACTGGAGTTATGGGCAGTTGTAAGCCACCTTATGGGTGCTGGGAACTGATCTCAGGTCCTCTGCAAGAGCAACAAGTGTTCCTAACCACTGAGCCATCTCTCCAGACTTTGGGTGCCCTTTCTACACCCAGGGATAGGTCATTTATCAGTCTGTGTTGTGTGGGCAGTGCTAGTTAAACGGTGGTGTTTGTATCTCCATGCAAGGACAGGGCCATCCTCCATTATAAAAATGGAGTAAAATATACTAGTAAAATGGGGTTGCGCAGGACAAATAACAGTCTGAAAACTGTTTTACACAATATGAGATAACTTAGATTAGGGCTAAGACTCTCTGAGGTTCTGCCTTTCTAAAAGACTCGTCTTTTTCAGCTGGTAGGTGCAATCATTGAGAAGGGCTTTCACAAGCCAAAGTGTATTTGGAAGATTTGAGAAGAGTAACTTAATAGACCAGGGACATGGCCTCTTCAATAAGACTTAGGGATAGGGCACTCACAGGAGGTTTATAGGTTACTAACTATAATTAATCGAAACCCTATAATAGGTTTAAATCTATGAGCTCATAACTATCTTAAACCATGACTAAAAAAAAAAAAAAATTCATCATTTACCCTTAGAGCCCCAAAGAACTATCATTATTGTATAACCGCTAATGAGTCAATGGAGCTACAGAGTGGTCACCGAGGATTAGTGGGCATGACAGGTAAAGGTGTCTCCTAACATCCTCATACAGTGCTGATGCTCAAAGCATATCACCTTAATCTGGCCAACCCCCTAGATCTATTCATACTCACCTGAACTACAGGAATCAAAGGAAACAGCTGAGTACTACCAGTATGCAGGGAATCCATTGACCTTGCTGAGACCATCTTGAGTTATAGCTACTATGGGTGTCCTTGAGTAGCCCTGGTGAATTTGGCCAGTATTCTAGCACAGTATTGTATAAGCAAAAATATTTGACTAATGTGCGGACCCTTGGACCAGATTCTGTAATCTATGCCATGAGTGTGTCTGAGGCCCTTGATATCAGATTTGGGTAAAGTACATACACTGTGACTTGGATAAAGTCTCTTTTGTTCTAACACTGTATGAGTCCTCTTTTCCAGACAATAGTAGTCATCTACTGGTTTTGCTGCAGCCCTGAATCATACTTATGTCAGTAAGTCCCTACAACGTCCAACTGTAAAGCCCCTGATTATACTTATATCGGTAAGTCCCCAACACATCCAATTGTAAAGAAACAATATGTTTATATTTATATTTAATGTGATCTATGCAGACCACAAAAATGCTTTTTCTATAAAATATACAGATAGCTTTCTGTAGGGTTTAAGAAGTGCAGGGTGTGAGAACAATTCACAGAAGTCAACTATACGTCCATATACTTTCAGTGAACAAAGAGAATTTGAAATTTAAATAAGGTAATTTACAGTACCGTCAAAAATATACCATAGCACTTAGTTCTACACATTCTCCTGTAATTATTGCTTTTACCCCTGAAACAGATATTTTTTTTTCCGTAATTGGTGTAATTAACATTCACCTCTTTGAAATAAAATTATGTTGAAAATCTTTTTTTTTTTTTTTTTAAGATTTATGATTTTACAGTCAAGCAGGGTTCATAGCTCACAGAGACTGATGCGACAAATGCATAGCCTGTATGGATCTCTGCACATGATCCAACATTTGTAACTTGGTGTTCTTGTGGGTGCCTAGCAGTGGGGATGGCAGGGGTGTCTCTGAGTCTTCTGTCTGTCTGTGCTTGCGACTCTTTTCCCTCCTGCTGGGTTGCTTCATCCAACTTTGATATGAGGGTTCATGCCTAGGCGTATTGTAACTTGCTATGCCATATTTGGTTGATATCCCTGGGAGGCCTGCTATTTTTTTTTTTTTTTAATGTATAGCCCAGGCTGGCCTCGAACTTGTGATCCTCCTGCCTCTGCCTCCTTCAGCAAATCCTACCGGTGTGCACCACCACAACCAGCCTGCTTTTCTTTTTTTAAGGGAACAGAGGAGGAGTGAATCTGGGGGAAAGGTGAGGTCGGGGAGTGACTAGAAGGAGTGAAGGAGGGAAACTCAATTGAGGATGTATGAGAGAATAATTAAATATTGTGATTTTAAAATTTGTAAATTCTCTCTCTCTCTCTCTTTCTGTGTGTGTGTGTGTGTGTGTGTGTGTGCGTGTGTGTACAAGTACAGGTGAAGTTGGAGTTACAGATGGTTGGGAGGCATCCAACATGGGTTCTGGGAACTGAATTCAGGTCTTGTGGAAGAAGGAGCAGCATTAGCACTCTTACTCATTGAGCCACCTCTCCAGCCCCTTGACTTTTTTTTTTTTTTTTTTTTTTTTAATGATTTCATTTGCCATTTGCAATTTCTTCTTGGAGGTACTGTCGAAATCATTTGTCCATTTGGAAAAAGTAGTTATTTTCTTATTGTTGAATTTTCAGAGGTCTTATTTTTGTTGTTGTTTCCTTACAACATAGGATTTTTATAGGTTTGTGATTTTATTTGTGTAAATCAGACAAAAAATATAAAACTTGTGTCTTACTGTCATAGTTCAAATATGCTTGGCCCAGGGAGTGGCATGATTTGGAGGTGTGGCCTTGTTGGAGTAGGTGTGTCACTGTGAGCATGGGCTTTAAGACCCTCATCCTAGTTGCCTGGAAGCCAGTCTTCTCTTAGCCTCCTTCAGATCAATTTGTAGAACTCTCAGCTCTGCCTGCACCGGGCCTGCCTGGATGCTGCCATTCTCTCACCTTGATGATAATGGTCTGAACCTCTGAACCTGTAAGCCAGCCCCAATTAAATGTTGTCCTGATAAGAGTTGCTTTGGTCATGGTGTCTGTTCACAGCAATAAAACCCTAATGAAGACATCTAAGAACTACAAAATGACACCATAAATTAAAGACCTGTAAGGGATGAGCACCATGTGTTCCACGCTCACAGACCATCAGACTCAGTATCGCACAGGTGTTAACTCTCTGTGTAAGGATCTATAGGTGCAAGGCAATCACAATTAAAACACAATAGGAGGTTTCTTTTTTTTTTTTTTAGGAGTAAAAATTTTATTTTAAAAATTACATAGAAATGTGAAGAATAAAGAACAGCCAAAAAGAATGAGCCTGACAGTGGTGGCGCACGCCTTTAATCCCAGCACTTGGGAGGCAGAGGCAGGCGGATTTCTGACTTCGAGGCCAGTCTGGTCTACAGAGTGAGTTCCAGGACAGCCAGGGCTACACAGAGAAACCCTGTCTTGAAAAGACAAAACAAAAAGAATTAAACAACTGGTAGTTACTGAGCGTCTGTAATTCATTATGAGGGATATTCCCAGAAAGTGGGAATACACTCTTTCCTGTTTGACCACACAAGGTGTACATGCAAATGCCTCTGAAATAGTTCAGGATGGTGAAGAAGAGGTGATGTGTGCTTGTGTCTGGGGGAAGCAGGACTCGGTGAGGCCTGAAGCCTGAGGGAGATGTGCTGCACAGCTGGCTCTCCAAGCTTAGAATGAGCCTGGCTCGCTGGAGAAGCCAAGAAGCCAGGGAATTTAAGGCAAAGAGAAAAGAATCTGGGATGGAAAGAGGATTTCACATTTGGGACCAAGGTTTAAGCTATCCAAGTAACAGTGTGCACAATATACAGAGTGATCCGGGAGGAGGGAGAAGATGAGGAGGAGGAAGAGGCAGAGGAGGAAGAGAAACAAGGGGAGAGACATGGAAAGAGTGTGAAGAAGGAGGAAGGGGCCATTGTTTTCAAGATACTGAATCAATTTATAGGCTGTATTCTTACAAACACACTCCTCCATCTAGCAGGAGAATGCCATCGCATTCAGCGGCTTGCCTCCAAGTTCTTTCTTGTCCCCTCTAGAGATAGCAGAGCTTGCAAACAAACACCTCCACCAGCGTTACCATAGCTATAGGCTAGACCACTGTTAGAGAGGAAAGATTATTATCTTTTTGTATACAACTCTGCAGATTCCAATTCCCGAGGGGGGTGAGTGCTTCAATCTCTTTCCCTTCTCCTTAGGATAGCCTCTGCCAGGCCAAATCAGCTGTGTTCCAAGTGAAGAGACGTAAACAGGGCTGACTGCTTCCAAGAAAACCAAGCCCAGTTCTAAGCATGCCAGGATTATCTTGCCAGAGGACATCAGACATGACTGAGCAGACACATTTGGAGTGACCATATATTTGTCTTCAGGGATACTAAGATGCATATGCTAATTGGGACTGGATATAAGGGGAGATTTCCTTTTTGTATGTGCGCGTGTGTGCACATGCCTGTGGAGGCCAGAAAAGACACCACTGTGTGCCTTTTCTTAATCACTCTCTACCTTGTATTATGAGACAGTCTCACTATCTGAAGCTAAACAGACAGGCGACCAGCAAGATCCAGGGATCTTCCTGTCTCCACCTCCTCAATGCTGGCACATGGTACCACGCTCAGCTTTTTAATGTGTTGTGGGAAGTGAGCTCAAGTTCTTATGTTTGAAAGGAGACAAGATCTGCCTCTTCCAGCCCCAACAGGGAATGTTCTAAGAAGAACAATGTCATCCCAAACTGGATTGTTGCAACCTTATCACTTCTTGCCTTTGTTTTCTCCTCTCTCTCTCTCTCTCTCTCCTTCTCTCCAGACTCCCTGGAGCTGGGTTGATTAGACATTTGCTGCCACACCCACCCTTCAAGACTGGATTAGGGAAAGATTACTTGCTGTTGGCATGTGAATACACTTTAGAAGTTAAAAATATTTACACATGTCAAGATGTCTAGAAACTCAAGAAATGACTTTCAAGGTAAAGTCTGTCTTGCCCCCGTGCCTGGACATCAGTTGATTTCACCACTCTTCAAGATCTATCTATTGTTTCTACACGGCTATTAATCCTTTGCCTTTCACTAATTTGTAGGACAAACTAATGTTCTTAAGTAGAACTAGAAAGTCATACTATTTTACTCTATCCCTTGGGTTGGTGTATTCTCTTTATTTTGGGGGTTTTTGCTAGGTTTCTCTAGAAGACTCCATTTTGAAAAATTTATTCACTTATTTTCCTTCAAACTTATTTATTTTACTCTCTCTATCTTATGTGCGTGTGTGTGCATCAGTGTGCATGTGTGTAGGTATATGTGTGCTATTGTGCATGTGGGGATCAGTACCCAGTGTTCGTCCTTGCCTTCCATCTTGCTTGAGATGGGGTCTCCTGATTTTGTTCTTTTCTCCACTGTGTACAGAAGCATGTTTCTCAAGCTTTGGAGAGTCTCCAATATCCATGCTCCATCTCCCTGGAGAAGTGCTGGGGTTACAGGTTCCAGTTACAACTTCATGTGGTCCTCATGTATACCGCAATGCCTTACCCACTGAGCCAACTCTGGAGCCCTCATTTCTGGTCTTGTCATTTATGTTTGTTAGTGCTAGAGAGCCCAGAGCTTCTTCTGATTGCCTTTACTGTTTATTTAACTATACATTTTCAGAACAATCTATCCGTGTGACCAGTAACTTCTTTTGTCTCAGCTTCTTTAAGGCTCTCTCAGGGAGTCCCTTTCTACTCCCTCTTTCCCAGGTTAAGTAATCCACTGAGGTCTCAGCTTTGCTCTGTCTCTCTCATTGTTGTCCATCTGTTATCTTATTTAATTAAGAGGCTGCTGACCTCTCTGCTGAACTCCTGTGCGCCTCTGTGCAGATGTACTTCCACCCCCTCATGTTCTGTTTGTTGAGTCTAAGTCCATCATCATGTACAAAACGGAGTTTCCTCCCGTTATTTTTTAGTTAGTTTTTGGAGTGGGGGTGGGGGATTTCCTGTTGGTCAACTTGAAACACATTTGTCAATGTTTCCTTCTCCTTTGTCCCTGACCTTGCTCAGTCATTCATTATCTCTTTATGACTTACTGCTAATTTATCTCCCTCAATCACTGATTTCCTTCCTGAATTAATGTAGAATCACTGTTCTCTCAGTCTTGATCCTGCCTTCATTCAACACTGCTTCTGTATACTCCTAGGGACATATCCTAAGCATCATTTCATTTTTCACATAGTCTTGGACAATCTGGTGCAGCTATGTAGTGTGTGGTAATGATGCTTACCCACTACTCTCTCACGGCCCCGCTCCTCCTCAGCCCCTCTCCCAACAACTCTCCCATGGATTTTCAAGCTTTTTTCTACAGAGCTCCTCAAGGCAGCTTTATGGCTTGTTTTGAGGCTTGGTTTTGAGACGGGGTCTCACTATGTTGCCTGGAAATCAAGATCCATTTTCATCTCTTCCTTCTGCTTTGAGGATGTATCATAACCAAGCTCTTAAATCTAAAATTTAAAAAGATTCCTTAATGAGTTTAATTTTTGAAGTTTCCCAAATGTCTACCAAATAAGTCCAAACTTCTCAGGGCTTTGGGTTTAATGTCACTCACTGAGCAAATGTTTACAGAGCACTTGGTATTTGGCAGATAAGACCTGATAGAAAGATGGGAAATTTAGAGGAACTAGGAAGAGGAAAGCAATTCTTTTGTTTTTATCTAACTTTTTTACTGACTCTTTGAGAATCACACACCCTGTGAACTTCACATCATGCACCCTGATCTCACTCATCTACCCGTCCCTTCATACCCACCCTCTGCTCTTGCAACCAACCCCCCAAAAGAACAAAAAAATGTGGAAGCTGTAGTGTGTGACATTGTGTCCTATAGTATACCCTTTTGTCCACACTTCTTGTTTTGTTTTTTTTTTTTGTTTTTTTTTTTTTCCGAGACAGGGTTTCTCTGTGTAGCCCTGGCTGTCCTGGAACTCACTCTGTAGACCAGGCTGGCCTCAAACTCAGAAATCTGCCTGCCTCTGCCTCCCAAGTGCTGGGATTAAAGGCGGGCACCACCACTGCCCAGCGTTATCCACGCTTCTTTACTTGCAAATATTCACTGAAATGAGTCATTGGTCTGCTTCAAGGCCTCTGGCTCCTCAATACTGGATCCTCAGCGGGATTCTCCTTGGATATCCTGTTGTTGCCCTGTGTCATGGAAATCATGTAGTACAACCAATTTAAGCTTATCCCTGACTAGCTTACAAATAAATCAGACTCAGACTATGGTTATTTTATTTGGCTCTCACAAACGCTGGGGGGCAACCTCTAATCTACATTCCTAGTTGCTGGCCTAGCTGCTTCCCATAGGTGTACCCCTGATATTTGATGTTTCTCCTGGCCATGTGCTCACGGTTCTTTTCCTCTCATGGCAGCTTCCTCTCCCTTTTCATTTTTCCTCCTTCTCCCCCCTGGTCACTCCTCCAACCAGGTATTCCAAACTCACCTACCTCTAATCTCTCCAGTAATAGGTGGTAGCCAATTTTATTTAACCAATAGTTTTAAATCAAGGAACAAGGTTTGCACAGCAAAAGCTTGTGAACAGAAGTCACTCATAGGAATAGGATTTAGCATTACAGTATATAGCAATAGACTGGAGGACTGGGCCCCCTTTCATGCTCCTGCAGTTCAAAGCCTTGATTTTGGGCCTGGATGGTAGCTGAGTAGGCCAACCATCAGCTCTCCTGCATCCACACCACCAGTGTGAACTCTCCAGCACTGCCCCAGACAGGTCACCCAATGCCTTAGTTGGCAAGGGGCAGCAGAGCCAGCTTTCCTACTCAAGCCCCCCCAGGGCTGGCTCACCCACACCCACACCAGCTGAGTTCAGCTCTATTGTGCTTCCCAGGTGAGATGCAGGGCCTGCTTTCCTGAGTGCTGTAGTCGGTGAGGGGCTGGGCCTGCTTTCCAGCTCTCCTGACTTTGGAGCCAGCTCTCTTGTCTGTCATACATGAGGGGTGGAGGTGGGCATCTGTCTATCCCTCACCCAGGCCACTGCATGTCAGACAAGTGGCAGGGTCAGCTCTCCCACTCCCATGCTTTGGAGCCAGTTCACACACATACCCCATTCCCGCCCCCCTTCCCCCCACCCCACCCCCCCATCGTCAGCTGTACTGTGCTGCAGACCAGGCAACACTCCCCTGAGTGTTGCAGTCCCTGAGGGGCAGGGTCCACACTCCTGCTCTCATGATCCTGGGGCCAGCTTTTTGCTTGCTGCATATGGTGAGGGGCAAGGTGGAGGAGGGCAGCTCTTCTTCACCCAAACCAGTGACTGACAGGCTCAGCTCTCCCAAGCTCGTGCCTTTGAACCAGCTTATCCTGAAACCAGGGCCAGCACTACTTACTGTGCTCCCTAGGCAAGGTGTGGAGACTACTCTCCCCAGCACTGCAGCTGGCAAAGGGTGGGGGCCAGCTCTGTACAGCCTCCAGACTTCAACATGGCCCCAGGCTTAGGCCTAGAGCAGAACAACTGCCAGCAGTAGTTGATGACCGCTGCTGCGGGGCCACAGACCCAGACACGCCCCTCGGTGGCAGCACAGGCCACGACCTCACTATGGCTTTAGGTAGCATAGCTGGCTACTCACACCAGGCTGTCCCTCACTACCCTTGAGCTTCCAGTTCCACCTCCCTCCCTTCGTTGTGCCCACATCTTTCTGCTTCTCTTTCTCTCCCATCTCTCCACCACTTATTTGCTCATCCTAGAGATGCCGAGTGCCTCTGGGTCTCTGGCATAATCTCAGGAGTGCTATGCCCCTCCCATGCCATGCCATATGACACTGGGCAGGGGTTGTCTCTGGTGTATCTGCCTGCCTAGGCCTGATGGCACCAGATTTTTTTTTTGGTAGGGGAGGAGGTTGTCTGAGGCTTGCTGTACCTACTACCCACACTTTGTGAAGCTAGTCAGGGGTCGTCTATAGTGTGGTCAAGAGAAGCAATTCTTACCACAAAGTCTGATAGAAGTTTCTCAGCATGTTAGAATCAAGAATTCCAGTACAATTAACATTTGTTTTGAAGATTGCCTACCTAGAAACATTGCCTAGCCACACTAGGAGATGCGCCTAGACCTACTGCAACTTGATGTGCCCGGGGCAGGTTTTTCTGAGCCTTTTCTGAGGAGAGGGGAAAGATGGGATTGGAGTCGGAGGACTGACAGGTTGGGAAGGGTGAGGGGGTTGGGACGAGGGGATGTGTGTATAGGGGTGAATCCATGGCTCACTTGTGCTTTCATCCTTGGGTAAATGGACACAGTAGGCCTCTAGTGAGATCGTCTCCTGGCTGAGGTGGTAAAATGCCCATTTACGCACATAAAATTGTCTTTGGTAAAAATTAGCGATATGGTGTCCCCCAGGGAAGTGATCCAAGATTAGAAACAATATCAGATATGCAGAGCTGAGGTTGGGAGGGGTGCCTCTGAGAACCACTCTGGGCGAGAAACGGTGGGAGGACTTCGCAAGAGTCTATGAAGCTGGATTTTATAAAATGTGCAGGGTTTCATGGCCATGGTGAGCATTTATGGATCTCCTTAGTGTGTGGTCTTATTGCATGTTTTGTCCAGTTTGCTACCAGTTATTAAATCCATAATAGTATTACTCAGGAAACAATTTTCCTGGCTCTGCTAAAGGCCAACTTGTCCTCTAGCCTTTTATTATTGCAGATATTAATTATGACAATAATCCCACCACTTCTTCAACAATTGCACTAGATAGTTTGCTAGGGAGTTTCATTGCATCTCTCAGATTCTTGTCGCAGTTGTATGAGACACTTCGAAGTACATTTGTTTAAGCACCTTAGTCTTTTGAGATGCTGGCAGCCTCAAAGTACTGTTCTTGCTACATATTTTGGTTTCTCTGCTTGATGTTCTGCTCTTGTTTGCCATAACTGTAAACAGCATCAGAGCTGGCTTGAAGTCAACAAGTGTCCTGTTTAGAGAAGCTCAATGGTAACAGAGGCCTTGCCTATGCTGCTCAGGGCATCAGCCTGTTCAAGGCAACACACATTTCTTAAGCTTCTAGGGTATCTAGATCTGTAATGGGTTATGTGCCAACAGGAAGGCAGAAGGAAAAAGACAGTATTGACTGCCACCCCCCTGCCCAGGTCTCTCAATGCAGTAGAACAGAAGTAGATAACTCCGGGCAACCTAAGTCAGATGGTGTCTTAGTCAGGGTTTCTATTCCTGCACAAAATATCATGTCCAAGAAGCAAGTTTAGGAGGAAAGGGCTTTTCAGCTTACACTTCCACATTGCTGTTCATCACTAAAGGAAATCAGGACAGGAACTCACACAGGGCAGGAACCTGGAGGCAGGAGCTGATGCAGAGGCCACGGAGGGATGCTGCCTACTGGATTGCTTCCCCTGGCTTGCTCAGCTTGCCTTCTTATAGAACCCAGTGATTGTTTCCATCTTATAACAAATGTAGATGGTTTGGGATTAGGATGAACTCAGAGCAAAACAGTTTAAAAACTGGTTTTAAAACATTGGTCACTGAATTTGACCCTTTGGTTTTTTCATATCTAAAAAAAAACATAAAATGACTTGTCTGTCATTGAATAACACAACATTCTAAAACAGCAGTTCAACAACTACTTATCCCACCATCATGTGTGGACCAGGCATCCAGGCAGGATACTGGGGCAGATACCAAGGGAAAGACCTTATTGGTGTCAGTGATGTGTTCAAGAGTAGCAGTCAGGGAAGTAGCTAGAGACAGCCTAGGTCTCTGGAATTTACCATGTTGTTCTGTATTTAATTCTCTTAACATAACATGTGGGTGCCATAGCTCCTCACATGTAAAAAATGAGCCCTCAGGGTAATTCCCACAAACTCAGATGTCTGGTAGGGAATTTGTTTTTTAGCATGCCCTTTTAAAACTTCCTGCTAATCTGGTTTATTCTCTGTTATTCTAGTGGCTTGTAAATTGTTTTTGTCTGTTTAGGCAAATGTTTTATTTATTTATTTTAGAATATGCTGAATGCTGTGGCTCATCTCCCAAGAAAGATGTTTTTGTGCCAAAGTGTTAAATATATCTTACAGTGAGAAGCATCCAAGGGCAAAGGCCTCCTGGGAAGGCACTTGTAGACCATAGGCGAGGACCAGGTTGTATTAGTAACGGTCCAACAGTTTCTTTCCTACTGTAATTCTGCCCTGACTCTTGATCAACACCTCTCACTTATTTTACCAAGTGATGTGAAGTGAAGTAGTGAAGATTTAGATGCGTCAGAATTTTACTTGTTTTGCAAATGACATGAGATTTTTCCTTTCTCCAAACTAAGCAACAATTGAATGGATTTTCTCTTTAATTTTTACTAAAGTATTTTTATTAATTCTTTTGACATTTCAAACATGTTTATAATATGTTTTGAACGTATTCATTACCCGTTCCTTCCCTAAACCTTTTCTAGATTCACTCTCAATTCCAACTTCAGGTCTTTTTTTTCTTAACTACCCAGAGAGTTCAATTTGTGCTGCGCATATTCGTACCAGTGTGGGGCTATCCACTACAGCCTAGTCCACCTATGACAGCCTACATCCTTAAAGAACACCTATTATTCATCCCTTAGTAGACACCAGTTTCAGTCAACCCCAGCCAAGGGATAAGGCCTTCCCCATAAGGATTACTTTTTAGCTTTTGTGTTATTCACAATATAAGGCAATAGTCGCAGCTCTCTTGAAGTCTAACGCATTAGCAATGCTTCCTGCCACAGTCTTAACTCTAGGTAATCCACAGAACAATAAATCAATCTGATTTACAGTGCCTGCTGATATCTTTAGTGTAAATATTCCTACCAGCGTATTTGGAAATTACCAACGTGATATTATTGATTAGACATGGAGTTGCCAAGAGATGTGGCAAGTGTCTATAAATGATAGACACAGCCTTGCGGCCATTGATAATCACAAGACACAGCCTTGTGGCTATTGATAATCACAAGACCTAATAGGCAAGAATTGAGACATTTTGTGTATTTTATTACTTTTATTTAAAACATGATTTATTTAATTTTATATTCATATGGTTTATTTCTTTCTTTATTTTAGTGTTTCAAGACAGGGTTTCTCTGTATAGCTCTGGCTGTCCTGGAACTCATTCTGTAGGCCAAGCTGGCTTTGAACTCAAGAGCTCCACCTGCCTATGGCTCCAGAGTGCTGGCATTAAAGGTGTGTGCCACCATGCTCAGCTTATTTGATTTATTTTTTTCTTAATATGTATATTTTTATTTTATACACATGATTATTTTGTCTGCATCTGTGTACCATGTGCATACCTGGTGCCCACATCAGATTCCCTGGAACCTAAGTTTCAGATGATTCTGAGATGCATGCGTGTGCTGGGAACCTAGCCTAGGTCCTCTGCAAGAATACCCAGTGCTCTTGACCACAGAGCCATGTCTCCAGCCCTAGGTTTAAGTTTTAATTAACAACTGACCGTAGACACTGGATAACAATGACTGCTTTCGAACCAGCTATACACTGGCTCCAGAACACACTGGTAAGGAGCACTTATCTGTCTAATATTGTCTCATTACCCATAATGCCTTTGAGATGCTGGGTTTTCCCAGGTCAGTTCTCCAAAAGGAAAGATAAGTGATCTTCAGAACAAATTGATTCTTTCCTCACTCCCCTTAGGTAGTCATGTTTCCTGTTTAAAGGTAACCAAGAATGTGTGCTCTTATAGATAATGTATATGTATATACACATGTACCATATATACATACATATGGCATCTCTCTATGTATATCATTATATAAATGTATTATGCAATTGCATTATACATTATATAAAATACAAATTTATACATATTATACACATTTCAACAATGTTCATTTGGGAAAGAAGATAGAAATAATGGGTTATGCAAAACGGAAAGTAATTTGTTTTTAATAAAATAGTTCAAATTTTGTCATTTTCTTTTTAGTTTTTAGGTAGAATAAAAGTCCTTACATGGCCTGCAAAATATGCCTTTAGGCTGTGCTCTCCTACAACATCAGAATCACATTCTCCAGGGACGTCTTTAAAGAAAAAGTGGGCTTTCCATTGTAGATGTCTTCTGACATAAACGTTCTCCTGGATTAACCAGGGTGCAAGTGAGGGTATTGAGTTTTTGTTTGGTAAGGAAAGGAAAAGAGGAGAGAGAGAGAGACAGAGAGAAACAGAGACAGAGAAATAGAAGCAGAGAGAGACAGAGACAGAAAAAGAGAA
>JADRCD010238178.1:0-36623 GCA_019843815.1 Montemys delectorum
CATAGAGCCCCCACAGGGCCAAGGGCCTCTCCTCTCATTGATGACCAACTTGGCCATCATATGCTTGCAATACACATGCTGCTGGAGCCACTAGTCCCACCATGTGTACTCTTTGGTTGGTGGTTTAGTCCCTGGGAGCTCAGAGGGTACTAGTTAGTTCATACTGTTGTTTGTCCTAAGGGGCTGCAAACCCTTCAGCTCCTTGGGTCCTTTCTCTAGCTCCTTCATTGGGGACACTGTGCTCAGTCCAATGGATGGCTGTGAGCCTCTACTTCTGTATTAGTCGGGTACTGTCAGAGCCTCTCAGGAGACAGCTATATCAGGCTCCTGTCAGCCAGCACTTGCTGGCATCCACAGTAGTGTCTAGATTTGATGATTGAATATGAGAAGGATTCCCAGGTGGCTTAAATCTTCTTTAAATGGTGGTTTAGTATCATTTCAGTCTGCTGCATGTGATTGCCAGCGTCCCAAAGTCCTTTCCTCGAGTACTATGAGGTAAGGTCCTATGGACTCTTCTTTCCCACCCCCAACTTCCACAGCACAATGTAAGTATAGGAAGTGAGTAAATACACGTATGTGGAATACATGAAGGACAAGACCCTAAGGCACTAAACTTGTCCCTCACCCACAAGTGACCTCAGAAATGGACGTTCCCTTACTTGGCAGCCACAGTTCTGGTGGTAGTGGTGATTCAGGCTCTCCCTCTGCACCAAGGACAGGTCCTCCCAGGGCTCAATGTAGTTGCACAGATGGATGAAGACTTTTCCATCACTGAGAATCTGGCCTTTGTGGAGAGAGAGAGAAAGGAGTCGAAATCAGGAGATTGCGTAGGGCCCCCAGGGATCCCAGTCATTTATCAGCTCAGAAGAGCAACTTTTGTAATGGTCTTTCTTTTCTTTCTCTCTTTCCTTCTTTTCTCTTTCTTCCTTCTTTCCCTCCCTCCCTCCTTTCTTTTTTTCTTTCTTATTTTCTCTGTGTGCTGAAATTATATCCTATGTGTGCTAAACACACACTGTACAACACAGAGAAAACTACAGTCTCAAATGGCTTTATGACAGCAGTGACATTTTAGGACTCAGACAAATCCCTATAACCTTTAAAGCTAAGACTGTGCATGGCATCTGTACAGGGAAGGATGGTGAGGTCTGCTGAAGGTCGTTTCCATTAGCATGAAGCAGGGGGGGGGGGTTGAAAATCTGACTGCAGTCTGTCAGAGCTGGTGGTACATGCCTGTAACCTGAGCCCTGCCCTCAGGAGACTGAGGCAAAGGATCAAAGCTTTAGGTCAGCCTGAGCTACAAAGCAGGACCCTTCCTCAGAGAAACAAACAAAAGGAACAAGTAAAACACCAAACAACAAAATGACTGACTGCAGGGTTGGGAATGTGGCTGAGTAATAGAGCACATGCTTAGCTTGTGAGAGGGCCTGAGCTAGATCCCTATCAGAGGGAGGGAGGGGGCAGACTTCTCCTTTTATGTACCAGCTTCCTTAACCTTAAAGAAGCTCACAGGAACTTTCAGATGGAGGGTGGGAAAGATAAAGCTCTTGCTGAGAATGAATGTAGAGTTGTCTATACAGCTGTAGGCCCACACAAGATGTCCATTCCTTTCTAATATCCTTACTCGCCTCTCTTGCCCCATTGATAGGTATTTTGGTGAGTATTTCCCCATAGGAAAGTGCCTTAAAAAAACAACTTGACAAGTTCCTTCTATCTTTCATAGATCTTTCTCTTAAGCAGCACAGAAGTTGTGAGCCCCCATATGGGTGCTAGGAATTGAACTGAATCCTCTAAAAGAGCAGCCCATGCTCTTAACCACAGAACGACTTCACCAGTCCCATAGATCTTTTCAATACATCTTTTCCTCAAAGTCACCCTCATCGCTCCTAGAACTTGGACACTCAACCATTTATTCAGTAAGCAGCTGCTTGCCCTAGTACCAGATACAGAAATCAATGACAGTATCTCTGCCCTTTAGGAGGGTACACAGAGAGTAGGCTTTGATTACTAGACTATAATTGCCCAGATATAAGAACAAAGTGCAGAAGAAGGTGGGTAAAGGAAGCTGCCTTGAAGGGATGAGTGGAAATTCACTGTCAACCAAGTGCAAGGGCCTCTGGACACTGAGGCTGTCTTGCACAAAGGCAGGAGGACAGCCATACACCCTGCAACAACAGGTAGTTTATTTCAGCTCACAGGAGAAAGAAGCAAGGTGCCATGTCACTGATAAGTGACAAAGAAAAGACTACAGTGTCATGGTGTAGCCTATCAACGTAGTATTTTACCAGTTAGTCCCTTCTGAAGGCATGGGCACCACTGGTACTGTTTTGCAGAGCTGTGTTTTCTCTCATGTACCAGCCTTCAGTTATTCCTGAGCTCCTTGAGGACATTAACGCTGCAATCTCTTTAACCTGATAGACCTTGGTGAGAAGGAGAAGCACAAAGCGGGTGCTCAGGAAGGAATGGGGAGATGTAAAGTGTCTGGTCTGCTTACAAGGAAGCTGTAGGGTACAGTGGCTTGTCCTGTCTCTGCAGAGGCTGCCTAGAGCAGCACAATCCCACATCCTTTTTGATAGTAGGGGCCAAGAAGCCCCTTTCATTGTGTCCTCTGGTTCTTGTCACTCTTCAGGAGACATGTCTGGACTATGGACTCATTGAAGACTATGACCTACTCCTCAGTCTCCACTCTTCTACCCAAGGCCTGGCAGGATGGCCATCTGCTGGCTCCATGGATGGATAGAGCATAGAACTCCTCCCTGTTCTCCCTGTGGGCTGTGGTTTTTATTTCCCATCTTGTAGGTCACTGTAGAGCCCACTCAAACAGTGGAGCTTCCCAGCTTGTTCACAACCACACCAGAACCTCTTTTCCTGAATTCCAAAATACTTTAGTATTGTATTCCTTTATTCCCAGATTATATTCATGGGTATATTGGATAGGTGACTGATTTACTTTTCTGTCTCAACCAGTTCAGTATGGAAGAGGCTGACCCAGCACCAGATGTTTTTGGGTTCAAGATACCAAAAATCTTATACCATAAAACTTTCAAAATGGAACTGGCTGTCCTAGGTTGGTAAAGCAGCCCGTCCCTAACATAGTGAAGTGGTGGCCAACATCGCTGTAGCAGGGACTCGTGTTTTGAAAGGGAATTCATTGTTCTTTTTAACTAAAAGGCCGTGGTCACCATCACAACGGTTTAGCCCCTTAACTTACCAGTCAAAAGATACTGCTTCTGACTGTTGGTTTCCAGTTTCACACCACAGAGGGAAGAGTCAAATGGAGTGTAGACATACTGAATATCCTTGGCCTTCTCGAACCCTTTAAACATCTGAAAGGCAGTTATGCAAGGGCAGCACTGGGTCAGGAGTGTAATGGTCATGGCAGCAGGTTAGAAGATACTCATTTCTACCCAAACATTAAACAAAGCTCAAATTCAGGCTTTACCAAGCCTGATACACAGATGATCTTGCTGGCATTCATTCATTCATTCATTCATTCATTCACTTAAGTATATACTTTGAGTTATCCCAGGGAGATGGGAAGGTCCCATGGGTGAAGAGCTGTAGGACAGGATAGATAGCAAGTCCCCATCCTGAACAATCACTTGGTGCCCATGGGCCCTGCCCATACCAGCTCATATTCACTTCAGCACCTTCATAAAGAGACCAGAGTCCATTGCCTGACTCTCACCAGGTTCATCCCTCCCATAGCACAAACCCCATCCCTTCATCAGCCCATCATGGTTCAGCCCTTGTCCTGCCCCCATGTACCTTTATCTGTTTGATTTCATACCGGATCATTTTTTGAGTGTCAGCAGGGTCTTCGCTGGCAGGGACTACCTTCTCACTGGATATTTTGGCCCTTATCACTGCACAGCAAAAGGTAAACTTTAGCACTGTAGGAGTATGCCATCTGAGATCTGGATGGTCTGGGGTCCTCTGAGTATCCAGGAAATTCTTGGTTCAAGTATTTTGGGTTCTTAGCAGTATGGTACATTCGAGAGAAGGGACTTGGAGTTTACTCTGCAGTAGTTGCCAGCTTTAAGCCCTTCAGGGCTGTTAGGTCCTCACACTGTGTTCTTTTGGCCTTTTAACCCATTGGTTTCCAGAGCACACATTCTCCATAGCCCTGGGTGCAGTGAGAGTAGGAGTCCCTTCAAGGCAGTTGATGTGGGACTCGTCTGTCAATACATCTTAGAACCTCATAGCTCACCAAAAGTGACAGTAACAAATGTTCATCGAATTTATAAATGTCTCAGTTCTCCAGAGGAGATTTATCTCTTTCCATCTAATCAAGAACTGTTTGTATTTTATTATATTTTTCAGTATTGAAGACTGAACTTAAAGCCTCATGCATGAGAGGCAAATGCTCTATCACTGAGCTATAGCCCCAGCTCTGGAAAAATCTATTAAAAAAAGTTCTTCCTCTCTGCCTGAGCTTGCATTAGGCACAAGGCTCATCGACAGGGCCCTCACCCTGTAGAAGTCTTGATCTAATGGAGAATACCTTATTTAAAAAAAAAAAAAAAAAAAAAAAAAAAAAAAAAAAAAAAAAAAAAAAAGCGGGCTGGCGAGATGGCTCAGTAGGTAGGAGCACTGACTGCTCTTCCAAAGGTCCTGAGTTCGGATCCCAGCAACCACATGGTGGCTCACAACCACCAGTAATGAGATCTGACGCCCTCTTCTGGTGCGTCTGAAGACAGCTCCAGTGAATTACGTTGGAGCCAGCAGGGCCGGAACGAGCGGTGCCAGAGCGAGCAGGGCCAGTGGAGCAAGTGGGGCCGGCGCAAGTGGGGCCAGCAGAGGTCCTGAGTTCAGTTCCCAGCAGCCACACACATGATAGCTCACTGCCATCTGTACAGCTACAGTGTACTCATACCCATAAAATAAATAAAATAAAAAAATCTTTAAAAAAAAAAAAAAAAAAAAAAAAGCAGCAGCATGTACCGCAAATAGGGAACAACAGAGAATCAAGAAGCCTTCAGAAAACGAAGGGTGACTAGTAGTTGCCAGGAATTTAAAGTTATGAAAGAAGGGTATCCAGGCAAGGGGAGAGAAAGGAAGAAAGGTGTGTCCTGCAGGGACAATTTGGCAACATCAACTGCAAGCTGGGAGACAGGTGTTATAAGGCAAACGCCCCTACCATCCAGGAGTTCTAGCTCCAGAGACAGCTAGTTCCTACCAAGCTGAGCTGATAGAACTACTCTAGAGCTCCATGATAGAATACTTCTACAAATCAGGCTTTGCATTTCCAAGGTCAATAAAGCAATAGCCATTAGCTATTAGCTGCCACAAAAGGCACCCATACTTCATCTGAGCTCCACCTCTTCCCTCAGACTCCAGGTCTAAAGCTCTGCCCAACACCACTGGCAACCCCTGCTGTGGTCCTCAAGGGCACTGGACTCACCTAGAGCAGAGTGGCAGACGTGCTGCTGGGGGTGTGCAGGTGCGCAGCTGCACGCCTCACCCCGTCCAGGGGGCCACAGCAAAGCCAGCAGCCTCAGCACCAGCGCCCAGCTCAGCGCAGCCAGGGGACTCCAGGGCATGACACTGCAGAGCCCCAGCTGAGCTCGTGGGGTCTGCCTGTCGTAACAAACAGCCCCTCCAGGACTCTCCAGACAGCTTCTTGCAGCCCCAGTCTTTATGAGGTGGCTTTAGCGCCAAACCCGCCCCCATGGGCTCCTCCCTCCTTTGGCACCAGGCCACCCACAGCTGCAGGACCCAAGGCCCTCCTGACCAGACCAACAGACCCAGTCAATGCAGAGGGAAGCCTGCAGATTCTGAAAAGAGCTTGGAAGTAGAGGAAGGTTCTGCGTTAGAGGCAGAGAGATAAAAGCAAAGACCAGTGAAGAGACTTAGAAAAGGCAGAAAGATGAGGGAGTGAGGCTCCAGCACTAAGAGCAAGAGCAAGTGAAGGGAGGCATAGACACAGAGAGACACAGGCCAAGTCAGAGGCAGACAGAATTACAACAGGCAAAAGAGACAGTGACAGAGGAGGACGGACCCCTCGCTGAGCTGCATACTGGGAATGAGACAAGCTACTCAGGGCTTCTTTCAGCTGCAGGAAGTGTTTTCAATGCCCTATTTACGAGGCTCCAAAGCAACAGCAAACAGTCAGGGAACAGGACAGAGAAAGTTGGGGTGTGTGTGTCTTGGCGCTGTCAGCCAGGGGTGGGGGTTGGGGGTGGTGGGGAAGGATGTCCGAGAAAGTAGCCAGTGCTTTCAAACCCTTTCTCACAGCCAGTGCCTTAGTTAGACGCTACAGAGAAGTGGGGGGGGGGGGGGGGAGTTCTTTCCACGGAGCTTAAAATGGGGTGTCCTGTAGCTCGGGGCAAACATCAGACTTCAGAGAGCCTACTGAACATCTTTGCCCTCTGGAGACTGCCATGATGCAGAAGGTGGAGCCGCTTAGCAAACAAGCCAGGCACTCATTGTGACCCAAGCCTTGTCCACTGTTGGTCAGCAAAGTGCTCCAAGAATTTGAATGAAAAGAAGCTCGTGGAATGACTGCCTGGGGAGGGAAGGAGGCTGGGTCCTGATTCTGACTGCCATTGGGTCTGTTAGTGATCTGTGCCTCTCTGGGCCCTAACTTTTCCCCCCATAAAATAGGACTGAACTATACAATTTATCCCGTTCTTCACTTTACATTTGGAAGCGATGTTTGAAAATTTATGACTGACGAGAATGAAGTGAGAGGGAGGCAGGTGACAGGTCCAGGCTGATGTCAATGCTCAGACCAAGAGTTGTCACTTGGAGGGGTCTTAAAAGCATCAGCTCAACCCTGTCACTTGGCAAATGTGAAGGCTGAGAGGCTTAGTGCCATGAAGTGACTTGCAGAAGATCAGTGGTGGAGAGAACTCCTCGAGCCTTCACCTGCTAGTGTGGCTTCCAGCGCCCTCCCCACCCTGCCGCGGTCCTATGCTACTTCTGCCTGGATTTTGTTGCAACTCAACATCCTGCCTTTGGGGTTGGGGAGGTCCATGTTCCTTTAAATTGTATTCCTCCTCAGAGAAAACCAGGCTACTTTGGGGAAGAGTTTACTTTGTTAGGGATGTCTCCAAGGGTAAACATGTCAGACTTTATGTCATCTCTTTCAAACCCTGAACTGGACAGAGGCCTCAGCATACTAAGTGTTTGGTCCTGAGTCTGTGAAGTTGGCAAGGAGTGAAGAGTGTGACAGAGAAAGAGGACAGGGTCAGCACGGGGAAGATGGCACTTGATGGAGAGAGGTCAGAGGTGCATGTTTCAAATAGATGTTAAGGCATTCAAAGTGCATTTCCTAACATTTCTGGTTTATTACAGTACAGTTTACAGACAGCAGAATTTACTCTTTCATGTTTGTTTCAAAAACAAATGAAAGGAACCAAAAACTCTTAGTTGTGAGGGGTCTTGCCAGGGTTATCTAATGCAGAGAAAATGGAAACAGAGAGATGTAGCACAGCAGATAGGAAACTCTGATTCCAGCCTACTGTGGGAATGTTGCTGTCATTTTATGGGTTCCATGTATAAAACAAGTAGGTTGTACTAATTATTTTATTTCAATATTTTTATTAATTATCCAAGAACTTCATGCAATGTATTTTGACAAATTCACCAAAGATTTATTTTTTTCAATTTATGTAGATATATGTATGGATGTATGAGTTTGTATGCATCATGTGCATGCAGGTGTCTGCAGAGGCCAGAGGGTGTCAAATCCCCTGGAGCTGGAGTTATAGATGGGTTTAAGACACCTGGTATAGGTGCTGAGAACTAAGCCCAGGTCCTCTCCAAGAGCTGGGAGCTGTCTTAACCATGGAGCTGTCTCTAGCTCCTACATTGATTCTTTAAAGGATGTTCCCAAGGGTCTTCCCAAGGAAAATCTTTTAGGATTTCAAAGGGAAAAGACTTACTAACCAGTCCATTTCTTCCTTTTCTCCTCTCAGCTTACACTTCCTACGTTTCCTGTAGTGGTGAAGATTGGCCATGCTCACTCAGGCATGGGCAAGGTAAGGCAGGATGGCTATGGTGGTCTGGGTTGAGTCAAAAGGGGCTTTTTGTCAGCAAGACCATTTGTAGACTATTCCTCCTGTGTTGGTGGATCCCCCAAGGACCTGCCCAAGTTCCTTGGCAGCCATGGGCTTTGCACAATTCTACAGTGAAGAATGCAAGCAACCCAGTTGACTCCTTAGATCTTTTGCAACAACTTATGACCCTGGCTCTGGGAAGGGGCCAGACACAAAGGAACTGCTGGAGAGATGGGATGCTCATGTTTTGTTGCTATTGAAACTATGTAATTGGCTTGGAGCCTCCATGTTCCTGTGACTTCTCAGTGATTGAATGTACATGTCACCCTTCTTGTCTGCCTTATATTGCCATTAGGTCAAAGTGGAAAATCACTACGACTTCCAGGACATTGCCAGTGTGGTGGCCCTTACCCAAACCTATGCCACAGCAGAACCTTTCATTGATGCCAAGTATGACATTCGGGTTCAGAAGATTGGCAACAACTACAAGGCTTATATGTGAGTGTGTGTGAGTGCGTATGTAAGTGTGTATGTGTGAGTATGTATGTATGAGTGTGTATGTGTGAGTGTGTGTGTGGGAGTTTGAGTGTGTGAGTGTGTGAGTGCATGTGTGTATGTGCATGCATGTGTGTGTGCATGTGTGTGTGCATATGTGTGTATGTGTATGTATATGTGTGTGTTCAGCAGGTCCATTTGCCCCTAGCAGCCTCAGTTTAACCTCACCAGATCCATAAGGTAGTAGCAGGGAGAGGATGCTCTAAGGCTTCTTAGCATGAATTTTTGATAAGTCAAAGGCACAGTCTGAGAAATAAAATTATAGCCAATTTCATTAGCCTCAAGGTAGATTTTACTTTGTCTATCGACAGGTACAAAGACTTTAGACTACAGTAGTGGTAGTGGCAATGTATGTGCCTTTTCATTAACAGTCGTCATAAGTATTCTTGAATCATATAGGTTATGACAAATGTCGGTAAAATCAACCTGTCTTACTCTTCTAACAAATGAGGCAGACATTAAACCTACCACTACGCTGTGTCCACAGAAAGGCCTGTTTTAACAGTCTTTTAAAAAATGGACTGTGCACCTTGTGACCCTATGTACTTTGTTTTATACATTGCACATATTACACATTTCGTATTACCAGAGGGTTCTGTATGCTTCACCAGATTGCAAGAGCATATAAGCAGCTGAGCCCCTAATATAAACACCCAGCCTTGGAAATGCTGCCAAATACTGACAGCTCACTTCCCATGAGTGGAGGGCTGCTCCACATAGCCGCATCCACAGAGAAAGGTGTAGATGTCAGGAAGACGGAAGACTTCAGGGTTTACCTGGTCTTCTGTTATACACGTGCAGGGAGTGTACAGCTCCAGTTTTAGATATTAATCCTTGGCCTTTTAAAAAGTTGGTTAAGATGTGAAGTTTTCTTTACAAATAAGGAACATTATTAATACATGAATTTGATTTCTGCCACTCAAGGCACATGAGGTTGCATGCCTTTCTGTTCCTCAGCCATGCCTCTTGTTCCCACTGCTCCCCTTCCCCCTCTTTTTGCCCTTGGTGGAGGGTGGGAAGTACTCCTTCCCTGCACTCCTTTCCATACCTGCTCCACACTTTAGTCTTTCCCATAAAGCATGCTCTTCTCTGGGATGAGTTTCTTGTGGGAGAATGATGAAGTTGCTGTTTCTCACCTTGTATGGCAGTAGGACACCCTTGAAGAACACTGAAGCATGGGCGGGGGCGGTCTTTCTGATTTGGGAGGTTTGGTTTATAGTTTGGGTTGTGATCTCTCTGTGTGTCTCTCTGTCTCTCTTTGTCTTTGTTTTCCTCTGTCTCTGTCTTTCTCTGTCTCTCTTGTGTGTGTGTGCGTGTGCGTGTGCGTGTGCGTGTGTGTGTGTGTGTGTGTGTACCTGAATGTGTATGGTGTTGGGGAACTGGGAAATGAATCCAGACTTTTTCACAGGTTAGCACATACTTTATCCTAGGATTCACTACTAGTCTAGAATTTATTTTTTACCTTTATCACCTAGATTCTTGCTTTCAAAACATGTATAACTGTTTATCACTTTCCTGCTTCCAAAGAGGAATTAAGCACTGCTTTAAAACTACGTAAAATTAAAGACAGCTGTTTGGCTTTTTTTTTTTTTTTTTTTTTTTAATTGGTTAAAAGATGAAAAACTGCATATTTCTGGCCAGGAGAGACAGACAGATCTCTGAGAAGGGGTGCAGGGGGTTGATTCTGACAGATAAGAGTAGTAGTTAACTACAGAAGCATTGGGTGACATTTCTAGTGTTTTCCTTTGCAAGGGACCATCAGTATTTTGAGGGAGTGTTTATATTCCTGCTCTGAGTGGGAATGGACCTAGCAGTAGCTAAGGTTAGATGTGGCAGTCTTCCCCTCTGGAGATCCTCTAACAGCCCTATTTGATGAGAAGGTGTTCTTCCCACCCCACTATCAACAGAGGAAGTTAAGCTGTCCTTGGGGCCTTTCATTCTTTGTCTCTGTCTCTCCCTCCCTCCTTTCTCCCCTCCCTCCCTCCCTCTCTCTCTCTCTGTGTCTGTCTGTCTCTTGATAGAATTCCATTGTGTAGCCCCAGCTGCCCTAAATTCACTCTGTAGACCAGGCTAGCCTTGAACTCAGAGATCCACTCGAATTTGCCTCCAAATGCTGGGATTAAAGGCATGCGCCACTATACCTTCATTAATTTTCTTAATGAGCATTCACAGTAATGGGTTTCATTTTCATACATACTTTGCTTTCGTTGAGCTTCCCCATACCCACTCTTGGCCTCTGCTTCCCCCACCCCTCCTTCCAGTACCCCCTCTCTGCTTTTATAGCACATGTATTCTACCTTTTTCTCTCTCCAGTCACCCCAAGATCCACTTTCCTCTTCCCATGGTCCCCTTTCTAGGTTCATGACCGAAACCTCATATGTAAATATACACACATATAAATATTAGAATATAAGCTCTGTCTATTAGAGAGAATGTGGTGTTTGTGTGAATCTGGGTTGCTTTGTTTAACAGAATTTCTAGTTCCATCCATTTTCCTACAAATGTCATGGTATCAGTTTTCTTTGTAGCTGAATAAAGTTCCACTGTGTGTGTACCATGTTTTCTTTATCCATCACCTGTTCTATTTCCTGGCTATTGAGAATAGTGAAGTAGTAATGAGGATGTGCGGGTATCTCTGCCCTATATAGGACTTAAAATACTTATGGTATATATATCCAGAGGTAGGAGAACTGGGCCATTTGATATTTCTAATTTTAGTTTGTGGAGAAACTTTCACACTGTGCACAGTGTGGTATCCATGTGGACATTAGACAATAACTTGCAGGGATCTGTTATCTCCTTCCACCATGTGGGTTCTGGGGATCAAATTGAGGTTGTCAGGCTTGGTGCCTAGTGCCTTACCCACTGAGCCATCTTCTGGTCCCATCAGCTGTTTTAATTCCACACAATCACATTTCTCATTCCCTCTAGCATTTTCAGGTTTTATACTAAGGTCTTTGGACAGTTTTAAATAGATTTTTGTTTACACTGAGAGACATACATCTAATAATTTCTTAATGGATAGCCAGCTTTCCATCACCATTTATCTAAGAAGATTAGTTTTCTGGTGCAAGTTTTTGGCACCTTATGACTTTGTTTGTTTGTTAAGTGCTATTGATCCGTGGTATAATCGGCTCCTCTGTTCTTTCCATTGACCTACACATCTGTTTTGTGCTAACACCATGTTGTCTTCATCACTATGGCTCTGTATTTTGAGATCAGGTATTGTGTACCTCCAGCAGTCTTCTTTCTGTGTAGGATTTCTTTTGTTATTCGAAGTCTTTTGTGTTTCCCTATGCATAGTAGGATTGCTATTTTCTACTGTGAGGAATGTTATTGGAATTTTATGGAGTTGTATTCACTGTGTATACTACTTTTGGTAATGTAATCGCTTAACAATATTATCAATCTATGGCTATTGGAGATCTTTCAATAGTCTAATATCTTCTCGAAAATTTTTCTTCAGTGTCTTAAAGTTTTCAATGTAGAAGTCTCTCATATTTATTCATCAAGCTTATTCATAGGTATCTTATTTTAATTTATTTAAGTTGTTATAAATAGGATATTTTGTCTAACTTCTTGTCGGGTTAATTATTATTAGATAGAGAAGCTGCTGATTTCTGTATGTTGACTTTGTATTCTGCAATTTTACTGAAAGTGTTTATCAGATCTGAGAGTTTTCTGGTGGAGTCCATAGGGTCTTTTGTGTATGGAACCAAGTAATCTGCAGACAGGAATAGACTGTCCTCTTCCTGGCTTGCTTGTGTCCATCTTACTTTGTTTGTGTTTTGTTTTAATGTTTAGTTAATAATTTGAGCACTCTGTTGACTAAGAGTGGAGAGAGCAGGCACTCCAGACTGTAGATGAAGTGCTCTCAGCTTTCCTCGCTTAGAATAATGGTGGTGGTAGGCTGTGGCCTTTAATGCTGAGGTGCCTTCCTTTAGTTTCTTCCTTTAGCTCTGCATTTTATCACATTGAACTTTATCAAATACTGTCTCTGTGACTATTAAGATAGTCATGTGTCTTCTGCTACTAAATCTATTTATATGGTGCTTTTTAAAAATTTTTATTTTTGCTATTTTTGTATGATGAGCCAATGTTACAATTCTGGATTGAAACCAACTTGACCTTGATGTATCATTTTAATGTATCTTTAAATTTTTTTATCACATGTATTTACTTGTATGTGTATGAGCATATGTGTGCAATAGCACGCCTGAGTATATGTGTGTGTGTGCATACCATGGTGTAGGCACGGAGGTCAGAGAACAACTTGTGGGAGCTGGTTCTTTCCATATGGGACGTAGGACTCAAACTCAGGACATCAGTCTTTATGGCAGCCACTTGCCAGCCCTTCTTAATGTATTCTTGAATCTGGTTTATAAGAATTTTGTTGAGAGTTTTTGCATCTATATCCATCAGTGAAATTGGTCTAAAATTTTCTTTTTTTGTGTGTTGTGTTCTTACCTGGTATGGCTACCTGGTTTTGTATAATAAGACTAAAAATTCAGTAGCCTTTTCTTTCCCATTTTTGTGAGTTTTATAAATATTGATTTCAGGTCTTTCTTAAAATCTTTATAGAATTCAGCAGCGATTCCATCTGCTCCTTGCTTTTCTTTCTAATTACACTTAATTACTGCTTCAATCATGTTGTTTGTTATGGATCTGTTTACAATATTTATATTTTTAACTTAATTTTAGTTGGCCATATGTTCTTTTAGAAATTTATTTGTTTTTTTCTAGATTTTTAGCTTCAAAGAATAAAGTTTTCAAAATATTCTCTAATGGTTCCAGGCTGTCATTAGAGCCTCTTGTCATGACTTCCTTTTCTTTCTTTCTTTTTTTTTTTTTTTCCTATACAAGCCATTTATTTGAAATGCCAACTATATGTAGGATAAAGTCAATGACTTCCTTTTCATCTCTACTTTTGTTGTTTGGAGTCTTCTATTTCTTCCGTTTGGTGCTTTCCAAAAAGCAAAGTTTTAAATTTGTAGTTTTATGTATTATTCTTTTAGCCTCTATTTTCTTAATTTCTACTGTAATCTCTATTCTCCTCGTTACTACATTTTGGTTTTGCTGTCTTGCTTTTCTGGAGTCTGAGGCACATCATTAGGTTATTTACTTGAGACCTAGCTGATTTTTTTTTTTTTTTTTTGGTCTGTTTGTTTTCACGTCAGGACTTTAGCCCCATGTGTTTCTCTTGGAGCTGCCTTGGCTGTGTCTCAGGTTTCAGCCATCTGTGCTCTCATTTTGATTTTGATTTGATTCTAGGAAGGCTTTAGTTTCTCCTGTGATTGCCTCAGTGAGCCGATATTCATTCCAAAGTGCCTTGTTCATTTGCCATGTAATTGTGGATTTCCCGTGATCTCTCTTGCTTTTGACTTTTAGTTTTATTCCACTTTAGTCTAATAAGAAATAAGGAATTATTTCATTTTTTTTGTTTGTGTTAAGGATTGCTTTAGTGGCCTCTGTGTGTTTAATTTGAGAGGTTTCTTGGGCCTCTGAGAGTTGGACTTCTTATCTGCTGATGGACTATTCTGTAGCTATCTGTTAAATGCTATTGATCCATGGTATATTTAGCTTTAGAGAACCTTGACTCGTTTCTGAGCTGGGTAGTAGGTATATGGGAAAGGATATCACACTGGAACAATTTGGTTCCTATCACTAGCTAGGAACCGAAATTCCTAGACTTTAAAAATCTCATATCTGTTTTGGCTAAATATGCAGTCATAGGCAAGAACTCTCCTGAGTCTCATTCTCCTCATCTGTAAAGCTGGACAACATTCTGCCTTCAGTCATGGGGCTGGGGCGGGGCCAGTGAGGTGCACTTTGGAAAGCATTTCGTGCTGTTCACATGTTAGGGTTATTGGTCTCCCACTAGTTCACTCACTGCATCTGAAAAACTGCCTGTGTTTGTGGGATTTTTAGGGTCTGGAATCAGCTCATAAGAGAGGAAACACCTGGAAGCTGGCACCAGCACCCTCCACATAGCGTTGAGTACCAATGACAGCATGTGGCGGCTCTGAACGTCCATAGTAAAAGGGGGGATTTCTGTCTCCTAGGTTCCCCCTCTCTCCTGATTGGGTTATCAGGTGAAGGCTGATAACTTAAGCAATAGAAATAGGTCTCTTTACCTAAGCCTGTCTAGTTGGTCCTCCTGGTAATCCTGTGTTCATAGACAAGACAGGGTCAGAGAGGTAGAGTGACCTATAGGTCACCCAGCCAGTCAAGGGCAAATCCAGCCAGTCATCCACCTCCTACTCTGCCAGGACTAGTTGGCTCTATTTAAACTGTGAAGTGGTTGGATAGAACTACTTCATGGGTGAAGCACAACATGAAAAAGGTTGATTCTTGATATGTTAGTTATTTGATAGCTAAACAAGCCCAAAGGGAAAACTGACTCATCAGGATCACACTGCTACTGTTCTAGGGACCCTCAGAGGGTAACTGTTAAAAGAATGTCTAGGTAAAGATTGTGGGAGATATTCATGAGAGCTAGTGGGATTCTATTTGTGTATTGCTCTGAGTGAGTCCAAATTGTAGACAGACTGCTAGCCGTATAAGGCAGAGCACCCCAAGACATAGTTGTGGCCAAGCTTTGGCTATCAACTCAGCTCAAATAGCTAAGGAAAAAGTAGATCTAAGATTACCAGTAAGGTATAGGTAGTTTTATAGAGGTTTGAAATAGAACAAGAGCTCCTTTGGTTGACTAAATTGGGACAGGCTCCATGGAGCCAGAGCTGTCTGAGATAGGCCTTTGTTGAGAGAATCATAGGCATCATAGGTGACTCTAGGCCCAACAGATAGACCTTTTGGCTTCTCAGGGGAATTCTGGCAGGGATGGAATGCAGGAGTGATCTGGCGATCTACAGTTCTGGAATTCCTGTACTTTCCTGGTGTGGCTCACAGCCTGTCCTTTCCTGGCGGGGGCTTGTTTCAGGAGGACATCCATCTCAGGGAACTGGAAGACAAACACTGGCTCGGCAATGCTGGAGCAAATTGCCATGTCAGACCGGTGAGTAAGAGATGTCCCGTCCTTTCATATAGGAAGGCTGCTGCCAATAAAGACATGTTAGAAATAAGCAGCATCTGAAGGGAGGGAGGCTCTGTGTAGACAAAAATAATAAAACACAGATGCTGTGACAGCCAGTAAACTAGATCAGACAGGGCCAAGTCGAATGCTGTTACAGAGATAAAGGTAATGTACCGTAGAAGCTCCCATAAAGAAACAGTAGCAAGGGCTAGAAGGCCTTCTGGACAAGGTGGTCTAATCTGGGCTTAGAGATACTGATAGGTTCAGGGCATCAGGAAGGGGAGGCACCTTAAATAGGGACTGTGCTTGGTGGGAGAGAGGAAGGGGAAGGTGAATGGAGGTGAGGGATGGGAAAGGTTGGACCTTGCCAAAAGTGTAGCTTTGATGTGAGCTTAATGTCTTAGACTCAAGATATCTTCCTATCCCCTCTAGGTACAAGCTCTGGGTAGATGCCTGCTCTGAGATGTTTGGTGGCCTGGACATCTGTGCAGTCAAAGCTGTGCATGGCAAAGATGGCAAAGACTACATTTTTGAGGTAAATCTGGCCCAATGAAGAGATCAGTATGTAGGAACACCCAGGCTGGGAGCAGAATCTTGGTTCAAACATTGTGTGAGCATCCCATACTACATTTAGAGTCTTCTAAAAAGATCCAAGATGGCAGATCTACATAGCAAGCTTCCTCTCCAAGTAGAAAGATGTTGGCCAAGCCACATAATGAGCAACAGATAGCACATCTAGGTCCTGGTTCACAGCCTACCTTGTTATAAGGACATTGTAGTGACCGTAGCATTTGTTTATTTTGAGAAAGCCGCCTTTGAGAATTGTTCAGTCTAACCTAATCACTTTAGTAAGTGAGGAAATGGACCCTCTCTACTATGAATGTGTGCTTATGGCCACAGGGTGAATTAGTGTCAGCTTGGGCACCTGGATACAGGTGGTTCTTTTTAACATCTCTTAGCCTTGGAGATACTGTACTCCGCCTGGTCCACTAACCAAGCTTGGCTAACTTTCTTTTCAACTGTTAAAGAGAAAGCTTTGGCAGTGTGAACGCTACTCTGCCACCTCACTGAGCTCAGTCCTTCTGGGACTAAAGGAACTAGTGTTTCAGAATACCAGGATTAGGAGGCCAAAGTGGGTTTTAAATTCAAAATTCACTCCATAGATTGCTTAACATGAGCTTTCTAGAGAACCATATCAACCTCTGTGGTAAGCCTGTTTATCCTCTGCAAATGAGAATCGGGCCACCAGAGTCTGTCAGTCTCCTAAGGCAGACATTTCCTTAAGGAAGGACACATTGCCCAGATACAGGAAGAGTCAAGATCAGTGGCGAGAGAGAAACTGTACTGGTCAGGAGCAAGGGCAGGAATCAGGCTGTTTAATGAGCAGAGAGCATTTGGAGACAGACTGAAACATCAAAGGATGAAAATTGCCTACTCCTAAGGCATTCCTTTCCATGTCCTCTTGCTCCTCTTCCTGTGAGCTTCCAGCCCCAGGCTGTGCCCTCTCCTTGATTTTTCTTCTTCCCATTCCCAGTAGCCAGCATCTCAGAGCCCTGGTCCAGGAGGAGGGACAGGAAAGGGGTCATGGCAGATGTTTACAGCAGGAGCAAACGGTTCCTGTCTGCTGAGGGACACCATCCTAGCTAACCAACACACTTTGCTGACTTAAACTGTACCCATTCCCACAAAGCATAGAGGGCCTTTATATTTCTAGACTCCTTCCTTACCTGGGTCGTCTTCTACTAGGTCATGGACTGCAGCATGCCACTGATTGGGGAGCACCAGGTGGAGGACAGACAACTTATCACTGATCTAGTCATTAGCAAGATGAACCAGCTGTTGTCCAGGACTCCTGCCCTGTCTCCACAGAGACCTTTAACCACCCAACAGCCACAGGTAAGGAACTGCAAAGAGACCCAGCACAGTCATGACCCTGTGCTCCAGACACTATGGCTCTAGGAGGAAACAGAGGGCAGATACGTGCTGGGATCCATGGTTCTCTCTGGTTCCTTTCTCTCTGGGTCATCTTCATGCATCTCCCTTTAGAGACCCCCCCCCCCCTTTAGCAGTCTGCAATATTAATTTCAGAACCGTGCAGAGACAGGGTACTAGATCTTAACCTGAACTCCAGGGAGCTACATCCCATTTCTCCTATGACTCAGAGTGTCTTCTTTTGAACTAGGGGGATGTTCCTATGACTACATCAATGTGTGGAGTAGCAGTTTTCTGAGTAGGCTACTGGTTTAAAAGGAGGGAACAGTCAGTCCCCTGTTGTTGGGGAGACTGACAAGGTGAAATTCAAATTAGAAATCTGTTTTTGTTCCTGTGAGAGAGAAGGTAACTGCTCTCAGTTGATGTGATACATGACTCCCATCACAGTCAGATGCAGGTTTATTGGAAAATCCACATAAACCTCTATAGAACATTAGGCCCAGGAGCTCTACAACAAGCCAAAGAACAGATAAGACCTCAGGCCTGAAGTTCTGAAGTCCATGAGGGAGATATCTCATTTTTCATAAATATCTGCATGACTCTCTCCACTGAACTTTTTATGTATCAGGTTAGTAAGAATGTGCACAGTGAGTCAAAGAACTGAGTCTTGGTGAACTTTTCCCATCTGGGTAAGCATCTGTGTAACTTTGTGAGGAATCATTTCCCTTTAGTGAAGCTTAGGTTTTTGCCATTTTTGTTAGGCTTCTCTTAGACACCTTCCCTTCAAAATTCAACTTGAAAGAGTTATAGGGATAGAAATAGAATAGTGTAGAGTGTCCATTTTAAAATGGGCATCAAGTCTGAATTGTAAACCTGCATGTGTTGACTTTATGACCTTGGACAAGTTCCATAGCGAAAGTTAAGAGAAGGTAACCGTAGCCCATATACCTAGAGTTTTATGGGAATTAAAAAAAGAAAAAAAGGCAGAACAGCATGAAGCACCCAGGAAGGATAGAATATGCAAGAAGCATAATCTGGATTCGGATCCTACGGTCTGAGGCTTGGAGGAGCATCAGCATGTTATGTGGAGATGAGCGCGTACCATCCAAGATCACACTGCACTCACTAGCAAGCTAGCAGCCTTCTAGAAACCCCCTCAGGGAGAAAGAGTTAAGAGCTGAAGGTTTATACCTGGCAGGGAGAATCAGGCGGGTTACTTACGGTAGAGGCTGCTTGCCCTGAACACTTGAGCCTTGCAGAATCGTAGATAGAAGCATCGATATTCAGGATAGTGAACCCAGATTGCCAAGAGACTTGTTATTTTAGTCAGTAGTATATATACCTTCTAAAGTAGGTAGAAACATGATATATAATAAATATTTTCAATAAAATTGATTAAATGAAACAATGTGGCAGTTGATAAGTTAGACTCCTCTCTGGGTCTATTTCTTCTGTCTATCATGGATGATACAATCCAAGTATCTTTTGTTCTCTAAAATTTTCTCTGGAGCCAGGCCCAGTGGTATATGCCTTTAACCACAGCGCTGGAGAGACAGAGGCAGGCAGATCTCTGTTAGTCTATAAACTGAATGCCAGACCAGCCAAATCTCTACAGTGAGACATAATAAATCTGAGGGCGGGGGAGTGGAATATTTCCATCCGTATTGATTATAGAGAAAATGGGAGCTTTTGGGCTAACAGAGGTAGACTCTCATTCTTTGGGATATCCAAGTTGAGGGTGGCATTGTGCAGTGTCACACCATCTGTTACCTCTGGTGAACATTTCCCTTTTCCTGACATCTGGCTCTGGTAAATCACTTAGTGGTTACAAAATTTTATAATTTTGTAAATGTAATGAAATCAAGATGTTTGGGTCCCAGTATTACCTTCTAGATCCTAGAATGCCTTCGTAAATAGTTAACGATAACCTGTTAATCACATTGCAGACTTAATTTCGGCACAGGAATCCTAAGGGGACAACACTCAAATCATATCCAAATCCTAATATCCCCCCCTTTTTTAAACAAACAGTAAATATTTTCAGTGTAAGCATCTTAGCAAACCACACTGGAAACCAGGAGGGAGACTCAGGGGGGACTCCCTCCTCCCCACCTCACCAGAGTGTTTCCTCACTTGTGAAATGGAGTTAAATGGGTGATTTCTATACCCATCCAATACCAGGGTCACCTGCAGTTTAGCCAGGCCACAGAGTCTAAGGGCATAGTCCTCCATAACGTCTTACTAAGGCCTAGTTAACTTTAATAGAGGACGTTATTTGATAAGACCACCTTCCCTTCCGACATCAATTGAAAGTTCTGGAATTCTAATAGAGCTCTGCAGGCATCAGGGAACTCACTGAAAATTATAATCACAGGAACTACATGTTGTGGAAAACAATTCCAATCAAAACCAAGCCACAGGAAAATGCATGGTGAAGAATCTGAGAAGGTCCTAAAAGCAAGCTTCTGCTGCCCTTGGAGTATATCTCTTTCCCTGCATCCATGTGTGGTAACTCTCAGGGATATTACCAATTAGAGGGGTCACCTGAGCATCACTGTTCAGAGTCATTGCTGGGACTTCAGTATCTAACCCTAACTGATCTGATTGAACTATCCACACATCCCTCCCTCCGTCCCTCCCTAGATGGCAAACTGATACATGTGGTCTAAGGGGTCCACTGTGAATCGAAATGATACTTGATTCTTCAAGAAATCATGGAAGTTTAGAGGTTACTTCCTAGAAGCCTGATGCAAAAGCCAAGCAAGCCTCTCTTTAGGCAAGGCCAAATTCTTTCCTGCACACATGATTAAGTTAAGATAGCAAGTTTCCCAAATGCCTCTGCCCCTCATGAGCAAGGACCAGTCTTGCTCTGTGTTTTCCTTGCCTAATGAAGGCCTTATAGCCTTAAGACTTAGGCAGTGAATGAGAGATGGTTCCTGCCCAAAGGTTGTTTCTGTCCTAAGTAGAAGTGGGGACTGGATTCCTGCCTGCCTGGTATCTTCTGTACTCTGTATTAACTCGCTCCAGAATCTGGGCTTTGACCTCAGGTTGCCCAAAAGCCAGTCCAACATCTGGCAGGATGCAGAGATTGGGCCTTGAAGCGACAACTGTACTGGTCACATTTCCAGACCCTGTTTTGTTTATATAAGGAGTCATTGTTAATGATTAAGAAAACATTCGCCATTCTAAGCCCAGGCTCAGGGGCCAGGCACACCTTCAGAGCAGCTGCCTTCTTTTCCTGTGGCCCACCTTCCCACTTCCCTGTACAGGGGTTTGTTTCTAAGGCCTAGTCTCTCCCTGGCATCTGGACCTGCCTTTCGTTTTGAAGTGTCCCCTCTCTTTTCCTTCACTAGTTTATCCTTTCTAAATGGTCACATTCACATGTAAACATCGCCCATTAAAAGACAACACTAAAACACTCTTCAAGCCTATTCTCTGCTCATTCTGTTTTATCCACTGTCTCTGTCAGACCATATTTTCTCAGTGCATTCCATTGGCATTCTGCGGCCACCATCCCACTGAAATTGCTCCCTCAGAGTTGGCTCCATGCCAACACTGATTGTTACTTCTCTTCTTGCTCTGGCTTCACCATAGTATTTGATACAGTTGACTCCGTAAAGACGCTCTTTGATGAGCCTCTGTGACCACACTCATGTTTGTTTTTTGTTCTACCTAAGTGACTTATTGTCATGAGTGTGTAATGCTAAACAGACAAACATGTTTATTCATATCCACATATCAGAATGTATTGAATGGCAATAAGTCTACAGGATGTAATGCTTTTAATAGAGATAATTCACCAGGTATCCCCAGCTTTTCACGGCAACCTCGCTAAGACAACACATGTTGGTATTCTGTCTGGACTCCACCCTCCCCCCCACCCCAGTTACCTGGCAGCAGCAGGGTATTTTCCTCCCCATAGTTACCTGGCAATGGCCAGGTAGGCCTGGCCCTATAAAAGGGGCTGCTTGCCCCTCCTCTCTCTCTTACTCCTGCTTCTCTCCCTGGCCTCTTGCTCCTTTGTTCCCCTTCTGTTCTCATTCCCTTCCCCCCCTCCCCAGTAGTCATGGCCATCCCCTACTTCTCTACTCTCTCCTTCTCTCTGCCTTTCTCTGCCTCTGTTACCCTCTTAACTCCCCTCCCCATGCCCTGAAAAAACTCTATTCTGTACTATACCAGTGTGTGTCTGGTCCCTCAGGGTGAAGGAATGCCTTGGCATGGGTCTGCTGAGGTGCCCCCTCCCCCCATACCCCGCCAGAACATATTCTTATAGCTCTTTTCTTTTTATGGTCACAACATCCCCAGCTTTTCATGGCAACCTAGCTAAGGCAACACAAGCTCTTTCATTGCAATCTTAATTACAAATATTAACTCTATGATTGCTCATCACACACCACACAGTAGTTCTCTCTCTGTGTGGGTGTACAGGTTAAAACGTGGCTATACTAGGTTAAAAACAAGAGCTTTTCAGAAGGGGCCTGATAGGGATGTAAATAAAACCTCTATTGATAAGAGGAGGAACTCAAGCTTCACTGCAAGGAAGAAGCTGAAGAAACAGCTGTCACTTCAGCTCTAGGTGTCAGCTCCAGATCTGAAAGTAGAGTGTGGAGTTGAGTCTGAATGCAGAGGCAAAGGGGCAGGATAGGTCTAGAGGGAGGAACAGAACGATGAATGGCAGGTCTGTGTCATGTAGGCAGAAGGAAATTTAATAGCCAGATCAACAGTGGGGACTGAGTTGAAGCTCAAGGATAGTCAGGAGTTCTCTGTCTGCCAGTCCACGAGCTGGTCAGATGGCATGTTAGTGAGGAGCGTTGCCATTGCAGTTCTGGGAAACTACCTCTGGAGCTGGTGAAAGAGTTATACCTTTTCTTGTCTAGCTGTGTCTGATACATTCTTAGGCTCAGTTTCCCTGGTGTGATTTAATGTACCTTGATAAATTTATAAGGTGGCATCCTTTTTACTGCAGGGACAGCCTTTATTAATGCCAAATAGATGGTGCTAGATAGATGGTGATGTGCATATAGCACCCAAGGGCACAGGTGTCCTTTATCTTCAAAATGGAGCCAAAAGCGGCTTATGAAATGGAATCTCTCAGACAAGGCACAGTCTAAAAAAACCAACCATTTTATACAATGTGGAAAGACTTAAATCAGGGCAGTCCGATCTTAACATTTCCTCCCCTCCTTTCTTTTCTGACCCTCCCACTTCTGGTAAATCTCTAGATGTACCCTGAGCTTGTAAAGCCCCTGTGAGCTTAGCTCTGTCTCCTGCCCTGACCACTCCTTGCAAGCCACATGTCTACTGCCCACGTAACACCCTCATTTGCCAGCCTGAATACAGCACAGCCAAAGCACAGTTCTTGCTTTTCCACCAACACCCTATCCCTTCCCTTCACCTAAATTCCCCCAAGCTGTTTACATAGGCTCTCAGTTACCTTTCGCCCTTGTGCCCTCCTATATTGTGTGTTCCGTGTCCTAGCCATACTAGGCTCAAAGGCCTGTGCCTCTCTTGTAGCTTCTCTAAAATGATCTCCCTCTTTTGTTTTTGGCATGGCTTACTGTTTTTGTAAAGAAACTTTCACGACGCTATAACTAACACTTCTTCGATCATCCAAAGTTGCCACCTGCTCAGCAGCTGCTGCCTCTCCCTCCTGAAGCTGTGCTGTTCCACTTTCTATCAGAGGGCATTGTTCTTCCTTCTTTGTTCATCACTCCTGCCAGGATGCAAGCTCTTTGAAAACAGGAATCTGCTCACCATTTCATCTAAAGGGCTTAGCCAAGCATCTAGAATCGAGCAGCCATTGAATATAGTCACACAGAGCTCTACAACGGGATATTCCTGGAGAGTTTTGATCTCGTGTGACTTCATCAATACAGTGCAGGCCCATACAAACTAAGAGGCCATCACTAGGCAATGCAACTTCATGAGCCTACCAGCATATATGTGGCCAATCATTGACCTAAATATTCTTATACAGCGCATGACTAAGCATCACAGGTCCTCTAGAAAATAGTGGTTGAGAGCAGTTTGCCCAAGTTGCAGTCTGTCATCTGTAGAAAATGTAAACCACAATAACAAATAAAAAATCTATTTTTAATACCTCTGCATTTAGGAATAGTTTACCCTTGCCATTTGTCACAACCTGTTACTAAATTCCTATTCAGCAATTTGCCTTTACTGTACTACCTCTGCCCCTGTGGTAGGCTTCATAGAACATAACTGATGATGTGTCCCCAGTTGTAATCAGCACCTTTGATGGCCCTATCATCCTATTTGGGGTTAATGTTGGGATCCTAAGGGACCCTTGGTGGCATGCAAGCAGAAGAGATAAAAACCAAGGATCATTGCCAGGGTCCCAGCCTACATGTCACATCTCCTGCCAAGCCCTGCATGTGCCATGTATCCCACTCCTCACTCAAGCTACTCTTTTGTTTTTGTTTTTTTTTTGTTTGTTTGTTTTTGTTTTTTCAAGACAGGGTTTCTCTGTGTAGCCTTGGCTGTCCTAGAACTCACTCTGTAGACCATGCTGGCCTCGAACTCAGAAATCCACCTGCCTCTGCCTCCCAAGTGCTGGGATTAAAGCCGTGCACCACCACCTCCCGGCTCAAGCCACTCTTGATAGCTTCATTTGTGACCATGGAACCACAGGCTGAATGAGAAAGAACTTACAGCTTGAATCACATAGCCCCATGATCTGCTCATTGCCCAGTAATATAGAAAAGAACCAGGATAGACTTGTGACTTGGAAAACATAAGCTAGCCAACTGCTGTGCGTCCTCCCAAGAATCAGGGAGGAATTGACCACATCACTAAGAGCAGAGCTAGCGGTCAACAGCAAAGCTTGGCTGGCGGTCAATGACTAGGTCTCAGCCTGGCAGGAATGTTAGCCTCCAGGCTGTCCCATGCAATGAAACTTCTACACTGGTAAGCTGTTCTCAGGGTGGCAGTGACATCTGGTGGCCAATGATTGCAGAGCCTCTGTGGTCCACACTTAGCCTCTTTCCTGGTACCCCGGCTGTCTCATCCCCCAAACATAACTCAGTCATTTAGGGTAGACATTTGCTTTCTGCTTCATCTCTGGGGCTTATGAAAAATCTAGTACCCAGGGCCACTGAATATGTCAAGAACATATTCAAGCTTGACAATTGGGAAATCCCTGAGAAGTGTGAGATGAATCATCAGGATCTGAGACAGGCCTGAAGCTCGAGCTGTGGAGAGCTGAGAGCTGCTTTCTAGACTCCCAGAAAGAAGGGAGAGACCTTCAGGTGGCCAGAATTTCAGATGCTGATTCATCGAATATAGGCCTGGTCTTTCTCTAGTGCCCCATTGTTATGTGTTTCGCCAGCTCCCTGTTTGGCTTGTAGATGAGGTCCATAGAAACCAAGTTTAAGAGCAGGCCTTGGGAAGCACTGACCTACATTGATGTGCATCTGGGATAAAATGAAGCTCTGTCACCCAGAGCTGATCAGATAACTCATTGAATGTTCCTCTAGTCCAAAGGTGATAGTATAACAGGATGGATTCCAACTGAGAGGAGAGACTAGGATGTTGGGACTTGTGGCTCATCTACTGAATGGACAAAAGTAAGAGACCTGTGGAAGAGGATGTAGTTCAGCTGGCAGAGCACTTGTACACCATGCCTGAAGCGTGTGTGGCTTGGGATCAGTCCTCAGTACAGGCATAAGCCAGGTGTGGTGGCATGCCTGCAATCTCGGCCTTCTTATGGTAGAAGCATAAGAATCAAAAGCTCTGGGTCCTCCTTGACTATAGAGCAAATTCGATGCTAGCTTAGTATACACGGATCCCTGTCTCAAACCAAACAATATAAGCTAAAGGAACTTCAGTTGACTACCAGCTGTTTCCAGAAGGCTATGACTCAATGTCTTTAGCTTTCTGATGCCGTCACGGATTAGAAATGGTCCCAGAGGCAAATCTGCTGGGAGACAGGCTTTGACCTTGTATTAAGGAATCAACTCACCGATACTGAGAGCAGAAACTGCTGCTCTGGACCATGTGACTGTCATATTAATGTTCAGATTTCAGCAGGATAAGCTACTTACTGGGTGGGGAGGTGGTGACAGGATGGGTGGGGGCTGATGAAGCAAGTAGCTCTCAGAATCTTCCAGAACTAGAGTACTGTGCTCCGGGCTGCATGTCACCACCAGACTTGGGAGAGGTAGTGGGAAGAATTTAGAATAAAAGAACTGGGGTGGCTGGAGAGATGGCTCAGTGCTTAGGGGCACTGGCTCCTCTTGCAGAGGACCCAGGGTTCAGTTCCCTGCTCACAGCTGTCTACAAAGATTAAAGACACTTTTCTCTGACTTCTGTGAGCACCAAGCATGCACAAGGCACCCATACATACATGTAGGCAAACACTCATACACATAAGATTAAATAAATAAATTTTTCTGTGAATTTGTATAAGGAGGCCACAACTGAGAAGGGATCTCTTCACTCTGAGAATAGCCTCCAGGGCTGGACAGTTAGGGAGAGGCACAACCGTCCCTCCAATCCCATATCAAGGCTGTTTCACTTGTTCTAAGAGGTAAAGTTAGGACAAACGAAGGCCTTCCTGCTTCCCACAGCAGGACTGGCTTGAGAGAACATGTTCCCCAGTGAGTAGAAGCTGAAAGCTCCAGGAGACTGGGGGCAGGTTCAGATAAAGCCACCAGTGACTAGATCCCTTAATGAAGTATTAAGAGAAACTGGCTATTTTGGGACTGTCTTTACTTTCACGGACATCTTTAATCACTCAAAACTGACATTCTGACCTAGGGTGACCTGATCCTCAGAGCCCCCACAGGACTTGTGGCCCCCACAGACCATTTCTGGTGTCCTCAGGTTATGGGAGAGCCACTATGCAGGCAATGGTAACTCCCCTGGGAAGGAGGGGGCATCATCTCATTCCTGGATACCTTTTATACCCTTGCAGAGGAAGGAAGAGGGGCAGTGGCAACTGAAAGGGTGATCCGGAAAGGTCTCAAGGTGCTGAAAACATACTGTCCCCTTTGCTCTACAACCTCCTGACCACATTCCTTCCTGCTGCTTCATTCTCCCTGGAGTACTGGACCGGGGAAGCAAGGCCTGGGGGAGCTGATCAGAATAGTTCTGTGGCGTGGCCAGCAAGGAGCTTGGCCTGGCCCCTTTCCTGGGGCCAGACCCTGGGACCCTTTCCCAATTTCCTGTCTCAGATATGCTGAGCAAGCACAGGCCTTCCTCCTGGTGGGGGCAGCTGGTGTTAAGCCAACAATTCTCAAAAGTTGAGTCACTCAATGTCTTTCCTTCCTCAGCTTTCCATCCTGTTAGGACCTCACTTAGATAGGAGCTCCTCTGCCAGTCAGTCTGTCTAACAAAAGCCACAGGATGGAAAATTAGATAGATGTACCTTTAGCAAAACCCCCATAGATCCTCAGCCATGGGCTAGGTTTCTCTCTCAGGCCAGTAATTTGCAATTGAGTGGATCTTGCCCAAATTAAGACAGCAATATATAGAGGGAAAGCATGTCTAACCCAACCCAAAATCCCACACACAAGAACTACCAAATGCACAAGATGATAGGAAGCTATTTAGCAAATTCTTCTCCATTGATACATGCAGTTCTCACAGATTTACTTTTAAATAGAAACAATGATGTTGCCTTGTATCATCCACTGGCTAGGGCTTTACAGTTTATAAAGCTCATTTGATGTTTTTAAGCTTCAGAACCCTTATGTGAGATATGGGACCTGTAATTCTGTATGTGTTCACATGTCAGGAAAGACCATGAAGATGGCCTGTCCAGAGTCACCTGGTTGCTAAAGGGAGCTAGATCCTCTGACCCCCAGCTCAGGAGGTTCTGTGTAATACCATGCACCAGGGCTTTTTGGTGTGCCTGTGAGGGGAAAGGAAAGAAAGGGAAACCTGGGCACTTGTGGTACCGTATGAGAAAACTTGCTCTCCCCCCTTGATAGCCAGATGCTGGACCTATCACTTCACCAACTGCTTCATGGGACATTCATCTCTCCTGCCCCCCCCCCCCCCCCCCCCGCCCCTTAGATTGCAAAAGCCCCATAGACCCAGCAGAGGAGGATATTAATTAGCCTACCAAGCCTCTATGGGCAGCAGCTTGCTCTCCTCACCGAGTCCCTCAAAGCCTATGCCTGCAGGATATCTCCGTTCAAGCCCAGCAGCCCTGGGGCTTGTCTTGCCTCAAGACTGCACTGCTAAGAAGGGCTTATCTCTTACCTCGGTCATCCAAAGAACTCAAAAATGCACAAAGAATTAGTGGAAGCCTGGAGAACTCATCTGCCTGTGACAACTTGCACCCCCTATACACTATCTCTGACCAGAGTTTTTGTAGGTGCTAGTTGAAGAGTTCTCAAGGTGGGACAGTCAGTTACCTAGGCTACCACTGACATGACTGACACTAACTCTGGTGCTGCCAGGGTTGCATCACCATTTAATCCTGTAGTCTGACCATTTGGGGAAACCAAGACACAGAGATGTAACTTGTCAAATCTCATAAAGTGTTTCCAGTCTCTCAACCCCTTATCTCTTCACAGACCCTGCCAATGCACCCCTTCAAAGAGGTGCCCAGAGTGGTAACTGCTTTCTAATGAGGCCTCACTCAGCAAGAAGGGAGGCTTGCCCTTCCCCACTGAGACACAAATGCACTTTCAGCCACGTTAGTTTAGGCAGTGGCATCTGACTGACAGCCACTTGCAGTCATTCCATAAGCTCAGGGTTTCATGGGACTTCATTTCATAGGCAGTTAAAAGGCTGTTTTCCTCCTCCCTATTTGTTTGCAGCTGGCCACAGGAGCTGGACTAAGCATTCTTACCTGTTTGAGTCAACCAGCTTCCTGAGAGAAACTCTGCTACTCAGGCTGACCACGAGTTCCTGCCTTGGGCTGGCTATTTGCCAAATTTTGTCAGTGACGCCAGAGTGGCCAGACTTCTGTGGAATTCACTATCCCAAGAGGCTCTTGGTGACTGGAGACAGATCCCGTGGTAGCCAAACCCCATAGGGAATAAGCCCTCAGCCCCTAGCAGACAGCAGGCTTGTGGGAGGAGCCAGAGTGTCTCAGCCTGGCAAGGGACAGTCCTAGGGGACTCTTCTCCTGGCTTCCCTCAGCCTCTGAGAAGTCTTCTGTCCACAGCCTCAGTGGAACCAGGGACAGGAGAAGCTCTTTAGGCGCCATCAAGAGTAGCCAAGGCACATTCCCAGGCTCTAGCCCAGAGGACTGCCTCTGGCCTCTCTCCCCAAAGCCTTGGGAAGGGCACTTTGAAGCTCATTTTATCCTTGAATGTCTCACAATGTGTATTCCTGTGACTGAGGAGAGCCAGGGACGGCCTACATGGTGAGTGCCTTCTATGAAGCCTGAGGGAGAGCACTGGCAAGAACCAGTCTGGATGCTTCACAGGCTTGCCTTGTGCTGCCCAGTGCCTGAGATTCTGGTTTGGATAACGAAAGGCCGTGGCACTGAGCATATGGAAAGAGATTAACCAATAAGGTTGGGACCAGAAGGCATGCGCACTTTTAGGACATGTGGGGAACTGTAGGCCAGAGAAGTTAATTCCAACACTGTGGAAACAACTGGGAATCTCGGTAGAGCAGTATCTACTACAGACAGCCATTGTTAGGTATAAAGGAAAGGTAACATAAAGGGCCCGTTTACATGAGACACGATAAACACTCAGGAAGTTTCAAGAGAAATTAAGTGGTACACCTAGGGACAGATTTAAGAGGGTAACAGTGGCCATGGGGAGCAAAAATTAGAGAGATGAGTCAGAAGGATTAGGAAGCTGTAGTTTAAGCAAAAACTGATAAATGCTTAATCAAATCTGATACCAGGAGGAACTGCGGAGCCCTGGTGCATCAGTGGCTTAGGTGGCTTAGTGAGTGTGTATCTCAATGTCAGAGCTCAGAGCAGGTCTTCTGGAACCAGTGAGAGTGCCTGGAAGAAAGGGATGTTTTGTTGTTGAAGGTGGTTGACAGGTAAGATGGGTTTCCCTGCTGTGGGCTACTGAGGACACTGCAAGGGCCAGGCCGGTCACTGTACAGTGTCACTATTGACTGAGTGGGTACTGGGGAGAGAACACTTCTACTTCAAGGGTATTTGAGCTAAAAAGTGGCAATAGGGAGTAGGAGGAGAGACATGGCCAGCCTCAGCCACAGAGGAAGCGGGGAGCAGGGAGGAGATGGCACTGATGTGGGAATAGGGCTTGGGGCCTTATCTTCAGGGCTGAGGGCACTGAGAGGGAAGTGGGAGACCTACTGAAGGCACATTTGGCCCACTTCACAGCCCTGCCCCGGGAGGCACACTCTGACATCACCATCGGCCCACTTGGCACCCTTCGGCTTTAGAGAATGTTTCCGGCGCACTGAAGACAAACCCCTAAGGAGAACTGCCTGAAACACAAGTGTGAGACAAACGAAGTCACGTGCATCTTTGATCCTGTCAGGACATAATCAGAATCCCAGCTGGGAGGAGAGGAAGCGTAGGAGTGGAGCCATGCCGTCGGGCAGACTATAATTCTGCATTTTGAGACAGCAAAACAAAGTGGCCTTGAGCACTTTACCAGTATTAGCATCTTACCCTCGTTCAGGTCCCCTCTCTCAGGCAGTACAGCCTAGCTCAAAGAGTAGATCAGACCCCCCACAGACTCCTGAACCGAACCCACCCTACAGCTCATCACGATTAGGAAGCAGGCTCACACATCTACCCCACCCTACCCCAGACCTCATCGACACCCCTCCCTGAGAGTCATGGGCAGCCCAGTTGCTTTCCTTTCAGAAGCTGGGTACAAAGTAAGCACAGATAGAACCTGGATGTCGGGGTGTGGGGTGACAGCAAAGCACAGACTTGAAGGTCCAGACAGAGTAAGTCTACAGTGAGGAAAATGGAAGAGGCTTGAGGAGGCCGTGGGCGTCCACCAGTAATTCCAAGCCACACACTGCCCACTCAAGACCAGCAACTGACCAGAGGCTGAGGGTCCTTGGCGGTCTGCACATCGGGATTTCCTGAGCAGACCCCCGGGGGGGGGGGCACTGTGGCCTTCCACTGCACTTGTCTTTGGTGTTTGCTTAGAGCTTTGGTTTTATCTCTTGTGGTATTTTTATGTTCTTTTTGTCTTCCAGAGTGGAACACTTAAGGAACCGGACTCCAGCAAGACCCCTCCTCAGCGGCCACCCCCCCAAGGTTGTTTACAGTATATTCTCGACTGTAATGGCATTGCAGTAGGTCCAAAACAAGTCCAAGCTTCTTAGAGCGATCAGTAGTTAATTTTCAAAACAAAAAACTTAAGCCAAAAACAAAAAGAAGAGAAAAGAAAGGAAGGCGGGGAGGGGAGCGGCAGATGCCCCGAGGTACACCGCTGTGTCCTCTCGGTGCTGACTGGACTGTTTCTCCTATGCAGTGTCAGCCCCCTGTCTGGTTGTTTACCTGTCCCCGTCTGTGCTTGTAATGCTTCTACATTCTTCTGTGTGACGTGTGGTTTCAGGGCTGTTTGTCAACAGTGTACAACAGAATCGTGCCTCTCTTAAGTCCAGTGTGACTGTCTTCTGGGTGGTTTGGTAGTGCTCTTAGAGCATCACATAATGAGGGATGAGATCCTAGCACTGGGGTGGACGGGAGAAACAGCCGCCACAGAGGGCCTAGCTTCTCTCCTCTTCCCTCAGGCTCAGCCTCAGCCTCACCTTCTCGCACTTACCTCCACGAGTGCTTGGGTCTTCACTGAACTGTGTTTAACTTCTTCCCTGCATGACTAGGGTAAATAGATAGCACTTCTAAGAGATTTCCAAGGTCTACTTTTCATAGTTCCACCCAGTGAACTTTGAAGGTATCCATCTCTTTCTCCATTCGCCTCAGTCTGGTGCAGTTTGAGTGTGTGTGAATAAGCTGGCTGTGCTTGTAGAGCTCTTGTGTTTTTAGTGACGAAATACAAAGAACCAGCTGCTTCCAGGAATGTGTTCTGTATTTTATTCCCTGTGTACCCTTCGTTTTCATTATCAATTAGCTACAAGGTAAAAAAAAAAAAAAGAAAAAAAACAAAAAACTAAGGGGCCGCTGATGTGCAATATCTAAGTGATCTCGTGGATCTCGTGTTTCCCTACGTTGATCTCAGTGCCTGCAGTTGTTTCTTTGTTGCTGTTTCTGAGTTGGCTGTGTGTGCTTCCGTGGAACTGGGCTGCTGTGTATTCCTCAAAGCCTGACTTATAAACAGAGCTGATTCTCCAGCGGTGTTGGACAGAGAAGGCAGGGAGTGCCCAGTCTCAATCGTCTGAGAAGGTGCCCATTCCCCAGGCTTCCTAGCATGAGACCAGATCAAATATGTATGTCTCCTGCCACCTGAGTGGGTATTCTGCCTATATAGCTCTAGGCCTGACCACCTTAGTTCTTAGCCTTGGCCTCTTTGGAGACACCAAACCAGGGAGGTTTTTTTGGAAAAAAACCTGTCTGAGATGTAGGTGGGTGTGCTGGACAGAGGTACCAAGCCTTGGAGAACCATTGCCTGTGTATTTGTCCTTGCTTGTGACAAGGAGCCCTGGGCAGATGACCTAGTTGTTAATTAAGCCAGAACTTGAGCGTCAGTACCTCATCTTGCCATCTGTGAGCAAGGCTGGGAATGGGTTCCAAGTCAGTCGCCTTGTCTAGTCCCCAGCCCACTCGGAAGCCCACTCGGAAGCCCACTCGGAAGCCCATGTGAGCAGTCCGCCTTTTAGAAGAAATGCTCCGGCTCTGCTTTTACATTCCTCACCTTTGTGGTGACGTGGCTGGGTTCTAGACTAACCAGGTCTGAGGAGTGAATAGTATTGGTTATGTCATTGAGTCAAGGGGCACATGCCCTGGTTTCTCTTTGGTTTCTGGAAAATTCTGACACTCTAGAGAAAGGTATACAATCTAAGTGTCGTCATCTGTGACCCTTCCCTTAGATGAAGATGGTATTCAGTCAGTTGTAAATGCACACACGTGTGCATATGCGCTTCCAGGTGGGTTAAGAATCCGCACCTTCAACCCCTCCTGGTCTAAAGAAATGCTAGAAGAGAGTACAGGGGTTTCCCAGAATGGAGGAATACATTTTTGTTTGTTCGTTTTTTTAATTTTTTTGTTCAAGCGGTGAGCTGATGGTGGTATTGCTTCTCTGCATGTTATCAGTGTGTCACATCCAGGTGCTTTTCATGTGACATTTGTGAGCCACTAATATAAAGTTGCCATTTGAATTCAGTCAGGCTACAGGGTGGCGTCAGCCAAGGCCTCTCAGGTGGGGTCAGAAGCTGATTCAGCTCCCACTGCCACATGCAAGCAGATAGCAGCACCTGACTATCACGTGCCCTCAGGCAGCATGCTAAGGGACAACTCTGTGGCCTGGGGGACACTTTTGTCACAGTGTAGGGTTTCTGTTCAGGTGTTTCGTTCCCATTTCTTCTCCAGTGTTGTCCCCTTCTTTTGTACTGACCCGGCTGGGAGCCCCTCAGCCATGCTGGAGATGTGACAAAGTATCTCCCTTTTGTGATTCTCTTGTACAGCTCAATGTGCAATAAAGGAAAAGTTATATCTGTCTTCAGTGTTAAGTTGTAAAGTTTCTGGCTGTTCGATTACCTCTGTACAGGTGGGAAAGCACTCAGGTTTGTGATACAAGAGACTGAGCTATCAACCTGAATTACTTGACCTTCTAGAAACGACCCAGTGATAAAGCTAAGGGAGGAATAGTCTCGGTGTCGGGCTTCAGGAGACAGGAGCTGGTTATCTGATTTGGCTTTGAGCTTCTTAAATATGTAGAATTCCACATACTTTACATATGTATTGTAGTTATGTGTAGCATCTTATTATTAATTGGTGACTGATAATAAAGGGGAGCTCATGCCGCATAGAAGGGAAGTGAGCTGGTAATCCTGGGTGTAGCATAGACACACTTCCGTCTCTGCAGAGGACAGAGGGGTGTTCTACTTTCTACAACCCTAACAGACTCAGTCTTAGCTGCAGCAGACCCATGAGCTTAAACTCTGGGATTGAGGCGAGAAACTGGATTTTCCAAGTCAATTGGAATCATGTCCACTAGTCAGTATGTCCATGGGGTCTTTTTGACGTCAGAGATGTGCAGAATCGCCTTCTGAAAAATATGAACTGATGCCACACTTTCTGTCCTTCACCCCACCCCACCCCCACCACAAGACAAAGGAGGGCTTTTTTCTCAACAGGCTATCTATCTGATGGTTCTGTGTCTTATATTGGGTGAAAGGTATGTTGTTATTAAGAGGCTGTTTGCCAGATTGCTCACAACATCCCTGGGGGACACTAAGGTTTGGATGTCTGGAGAATTTCCCCACACACCTGAGTGGTTTGTCATGCTGGGCCCCCGAGGATGGCACTCAGGCAAAGAGTGCCTGGGAAAAAAAGGTTGATCCTGGTCGTGGGAGTTAATGCTCCAGTGAAGCCCAGGTGGGATGGCTGTGGCAATAAGGCACCTGCAGGCTTGGAGCAGGATGAAGGGCAGAGCCATGGAAACAGTGTCAGGCCCTGCTGATCTGAAAGCCCAGAATCCTTTCTGAACACCTTTTTCATCTGTTATCATCTTTGAAATACAGTGCTAGGACTCTTAGGTGGTTATGGCCCGGAGAAGCTTGGTATCTCGCTGAGGAAAGTGTCACTCATGTTTCTTAGGTGCTCTGATTCCTAGTGTCCTGTTTGTCCCCTGCCCTCTCCTGCATTGTGTATGTAGAATCAGGGGCTCTTAGGAATCCTCAGAGCAGGGTGGCTTCTTCTGAGGGCTTCTGGGAAATAGAACAGAGATCCTTTGGTCCGGAGACCTTCTGTAAGGGAGCTTCTCTCTGTGGGGCTTCCGAATCCTCTGCCCTTGGTCCCTGCCCTTCTGACTTCCACTGCGACTAAGTTGCTGAGTCTCTGAGGAGGCACAAACAGTGAGGATGTCTTGTCTAAGGACTCCCTTCACAGCCCTCCAGAGCCTTGGGGTAGCTACATACAATATCGCTTATCCTTTTAACAATGATCTAACCACACCATTTGAGACATAATTCTACTGAAGAAACCCTTTGATATGGTTAAATTATGAAGTTTTTCTTGTACTGAACCTAGGGGGCCCTGGGCAACCCCAAGGAATGCAGCCCCCAGGCAAGGTGCTGCCTCCACGTCGGCTCCCCTCGGGACCATCACTGCCATCTTCTTCCTCTTCCTCCTCCTCTTCCTCCTCCTCTTCCTCGGCTCCTCAGAGGCCGGGCGGCCCCACCACCACCCACGGTGATGCATCCTCCAGCAGCAACTCCCTGGCAGAGGCCCAGGCACCTCAGGCTGCTCCACCACAGAAGCCCCAGCCTCACCCACAGCTCAAGTAAGACAACCCAGTAGTTCCTTACCCCTCTCCTGTCCCCCATGGGTTCTGGGCCTCGGACCCACAGTAGAACCACCTGCAGGTTGCCACAGATGTTTGAGGACTTTGGAGGTTGGTGGTGGTAGCGATGATTTGTGGGTGTGTGTTTGTTTTCTGGTGTGTGTGAGAAGAATGACTAGATTGACTTAGGAGGGGAGAAAAGAGGGAAATCAAATTTTGCCTCAGGTTAAGACGGATGCTTACATCCAGAGCTTTCTTCATAAGAAATTGCGGTGGTTAGTGATCCTTTCTGTCTAGCCTTGAACAAACTTAGGGCTCCCACTATTTTTTCCATATGCATGTCTCCTAAACTTATAAACAAACAAACAAAAAAGCCTTCAAGTCTTTCTTCCTTCTGATCCAAGAGTATGTAATCAGCTGCCCGGAGGAAAAGGGGGAAGTGGTTAACTCCATCTCAGTTTTTACCTTCAGTTCTCTGTCTGGACAAGTGTGGAGTAACAAAGGTGGCACCTAGTAGAAGTTCAAAAGTGATCGATCCTCCCGGGCACCCTTATTCTCAGTGTTCCACCCAGAGGCCCCTTCACAGTGCTGTACTGCACCGAGAACTACAGGGAGTCCTTAGGAAGCAGTAGTTCTGTCCTTGGAGGGTGGCCCTGGTGCAGTCTGCTCCCCAGCTCCTCAGAGCCTCATGTGCTGGTTTTAGTATCCCTGTGCAGACTCCGAGTCACCACTCTTGCCAGAGATAGCAGCAGCTCCAGGAACATGGGGGTGATCCACTCTGTTCTTAGATCTAAAGCAGTGGTTCTTAACCTGCGGGGTTTGACTCCTCCAATCACCCTTTCACAGGGTTCACCTAACACCATGCAAAATTACAGTTATGAAGTAGCAAGAGAAATAATTTTGTGGTTGGGGGTCACCATAGTATGAGGAACTGTTTTAAAGGGTCATAGCATTAGGAAGGTTGGGAACCACTGCTTTAAAGTGATGTACAATAGTGAATCCTGAGGGAGCAAGAGAGAGGCCATAGACTTTCAGAATCTACTGAGCACCCTCAAATTGTGCACACAAAGAAAACTTTGCTCAGAGCCACCCATCTAAATCAGTGGCAGAGTCAGGGTTGGGCTTGGGTGTCCAGATGGTCACTTCTCCAGGTCTTCTAGTCATACATGGTAGAAGAGACATGGCTACTCTTATTCCACAGAGCAAGCCAGTAGCACTGCTTACATCCATTTTGCTGTGTCACTTCCCCAGTTCAACAGTTTCTACTTGCTGATTGGAATCATCATACCTGCTCTGGCCCCAGTATAAAAGCAAATCTTTGGGTTGTCATTGCCTCTGGGCTGAAGCTGATGAGCAGAGCCAGCCTCTGATGATGATCTGGAGACTTGTACTGGGTGCCCTCTGCTTGTGAGTGCAGAGGTATTCCCAAGAGGCCAGCATGCTAGGGCTTGTCACCAGTCCTAATGAAAGGCAGGACGTCTGTCCACAGTCCCTGTGGGAGGAGAGAATGACACACAGGTGCGATTTTCTTGGATGCACCCAGCATTCAGGAGAGGGATGGAGGTTCTGGAGGAGTCCTAGAACCAGAAAGACCTAGTAGGAATCAAAAGACAAGCTAGGTCATCAGAGAAGCCAAACCTCATGTTTCTTTGTGGTGTTGGCTTTCCCCCAACCCAGCCTTCACAGTTTTTATTTTTGAATACTTGCTTTGGAAAAATAAGTTCCTAAAGTGTGTGTGTGTGTGTGTGTGTGTGTGTGTGTGTGTGTGTGTGTGTG
>JADRCD010238178.1:36633-62222 GCA_019843815.1 Montemys delectorum
TGTGTGTGTGTGTGTGTGTGTGTGTGTGTGTGTGTGTGTGTGTGTGTATGTGTAAGGTGGCTGGGTTTCTTTCATTATAGTATTGCTTAACAATCATGGTCTGATAAAGTGCCTCTTTTACTCCTATGTACCCTGAACTCTACAAACCTCATATTACGGTTCCTCTGAGAAAGACTATAGAGTTGCCTGTGATCATATTAAAAACAGGGATATGAAACTAGAGATGTCAGAGTCCTGGGTTTAAGCCCCAGCATGGAATAAAACAATGTGTTGTAGTACGTGCCTATCATCGAGCACTTTAGGAAGCATCTAAGGGCTTCCATCAACTACACAGGGAGTTCGAGGTCAGCCTGAACTACATAAGATCCTATCTTAAAAAAAAGAATGCAAGACCAGGGATATGGGGGCATTAGACTTTGGGGATCAAGCTGAAGGTTCCTTTGAAATAAGAGAGAAATAGAAGGAACAAAGAGGACCCAGAGGTCATCATTTGATCAAAATCTTCATGCCACTCATGAAAAGTTCAGGGCGAGAGTGACACATGGTTTGCCCAAGGCCAGACATGACTTTGTGATAGAACCAAGACTCTGAAGTTGAGTCCATCTTGGCAGTGGATGAAAAAGAGAGGCCAGGAGCCCACAAGTGCTGGTGTCTGTTTTCATCAAAGGAAAAAGGTGTGAGATGCCCAGATCTGTACTTAGGAGTTGGGGACTTTTAGACTCAAACAAAAGACACAGCCTTTGAGTTCCCCATTCTTCCTCTTTCCTCCCCTCTCGCCCTTCTCTCTGATCCTCACTGCTCCCACCCCTTCCTGGTTCAGCCGCACTGAAGGTGAGGAAGTAGTGAAAGGCTTCCCAATGTCTAGCACAGCCTTCCCCACCATCTCCTGCTACCCTGTTCTCCCTGGGGAGGTAATGGGGAGTACTTGTTGTATACTTTCATGTCACAGCCCTTCACTGCCTCACTAGGAACACCCTCCTCATGTTCTCTCTGGTTTTTATCTTCAAGCAAGTCGCAGTCCCTGACAAATGCGTTCAGCTTCTCTGAGTCCTCCTTCTTCCGGTCTTCAGCCAATGAAGATGAAGCCAAAGCGGAGACCATCCGGAGCTTGAGGAAGTCCTTTGCCAGCCTCTTTTCAGATTAGCTCTTCAGATACACGAGGGCATCCGGCCCAACCAGGAAAGGCATCTAAGACATTCACCAACAGCAGTCCGCCATGTTTGGTGGCAATGTCCCATGACTTGACATGTGTGGCCCCTTCCTCTGTTCCTTTGTGCTCAGTAATTTGTGCAGCCCAGAAATGACCATGTGATAGTCTCAGGGCAGGCGCCTACCCTGAGAAAGACCTGACAGGAGAGGAAAGGGCTGTTTCCCTGTAGTCTTAAGAGCTTTATTCTGAAGTCATCGTTGCTGTGAATTTAGTGGCCTTATTGTGACAGAGCCATCATGTCTTACTCTCCCCTGTGAAGCCAGGATCTCTGTAACGTAGGACTCCTGGCAGCTTAGCCCAGCTCAGACACAGAGCTCAGCATGTCCTAGTAGTCAGTGCTACCTGTGGGAAGTATGTTCTACCTTACAAGTACTGTTGGCTCCAAGTTTTAGAACTTCTCCCCAAAGCTGGGTCTCCTGTGGTTCCTGTTGAAAGCACACTCGCTTGACCCCCCCTGCACTCCCTAGACAGCTGTGGAGGTGAAGTTCCTTGTGCCTGTTGAAACAAGAGAACAAGGCCCCGCAGTGTCTCCTCTCTCCCCTCTGGAAAGCAGTTCTGTTGTGTGAGCAGCAGTCACCTTGACCTTTTGGAGCTGTACTGTAGAGGAGAATGCATGCCGCTATACCAGCAGTCCACCAGCCTTTGTGTTCCTCACCTTATGAATGTCAAGACCTTGGTGTAATAAAAGCAGCAGCTTTAACCAGCATTTGATTCAGCCCTGAGGTTCCCCCTCTCACCCCCATCTAGGATGAGCGCATACGTGGGCATGCAGGTGCGTTTGTGACTAAGAAGCTAAAAGTCTGGGAGGGTAAAGTTGTTGATGGCGTGTGTGTGTGTGTGTGTGTGTGTGTGTGTGTGTGTGTGTGTGTGCGCGCGTGCGCGTGCGCTCGAGCACAAGTGTGATGGCAGGTGTGCATGTTTGTGTTAAGAATGTGTTTGTACCTTGAATGTCACATACTGACGCTCCTGACAGCTCCCCAGTGGATCCGTCTCTTGTAGAACCGCTGACTGCCAACAGCTTGGCATTTCTACCCGTTTGATTCAATTCACAGACTCTCATATGCACAACACCCCTGCCTGTATATCAGCCAAGTTAGACCCATCTTCCCATCTTTCATCAAGATCCTCAGCTAAAGTCCACAAGGTACAGCCAACAAGACAGAAGCAACCCGCTCTGATGAATTTGGTCCCACAGCTGTAGTAGCTCAGGCATCCTGAAGGCCTGCAGCTAGGGTGGGCTCTGAGACATTTTACTCCAACTTCTTCATGGTTCTTTGAGGATAAGTTCCACATTTGCATATGTTTGAGGAAAAAAATCAGTGTGTTAACATCTTAGCTATGTGATACCATGTGATACAAACTGAACAAGTTAATACCTCTTGAAATACCACTGTCTGACACCAATTTCTGACCCTACCCGTGATCATGAGCAGAGATTCCAGGAAGGCAGAGAATGAATTTCTGTGGTACCAGGTCTCCTTTCTGAGTCATATTCACCCTGTGTTTTTAGGGTCTAAGGACTGAGGCAGATAAGGGGAGAAGTAGGATTCCCACCATCTCCCATGGAATGGCACCTGATGAGTGATATCGTTCCAGCCTTCCTTGCACAGTACACAAACCTACAGAGAGTTCAGTGAAGGGCAATAGGGAGGATCAATCAATCTTCCTCCCCTCTCTTTCTGCTGAGGTTCGAATCCAGGGTCTCAGTCTCACTCATGCTAGGCAAGCATTATCCCTCTGCCTGCCCAGGCCTGCATATGCTTCCTGTTCTTATACCTACTTGTGTGTCTTCATAAGAAAAATGAAGGTCCAAAGAAGCTGTTAGGTCTAAAACTTATACACATACCAGTGTAAACAAAAAAACGACAACTTGAGGATGTGACACTACAAAGGGGACTGGTGTAAAACCAGTGAATTGTATGGTTTGGTGAGGGAACATCTTCTTCATGAGAGTTTTAGGTCCTGTTTCAGGCACAAAGGGAGACCAGAGAACTCCCCACAGTACCTCTCAATGCCCACTGCCTTCAGCTCAAAATAATCAGCATCCCAAGGTGGCATATTTTGAGGTAACCTGTTCTGAAGCTCTTTACACACAAGGGTCTTCCACTTACCCATGCTTCTCTCCCTCTGGTTCCAAATACACTGTAATGCAATGTGCTTCTTTGGTGACATATATTGAGCATTTACCCTATGTGTAAACATTGTGATGGAGTCAAAGACATGTTTACTAACATATCCAGAGCTTACTACATTCCCAAGCACAATTCTAAGCACTTAAAGCAACTTATTTATCTCCTATGGGATAAGTACTATTATATTTATACACATGAAGAAATTGAAGAAAAATTCAAACTACTTGTTTAATGTTGTCCAGTTGGTCAAATTGTAGAAATAAGATTTAAACCCAAATAATTTGGGGTCAGAATATGATTCTGCAGGTAAAGTACCTGCTGCACAAGTATGAAGACCAAAGTTTGGATCCTCAGTCTCTTCGAGAAAAAAGCCAGGTGGGTATGGCAGCCTGCCTATAATCCTAGTGTGTGGGAGGCAGAGATTCCAGGGAATCTCTGGAGCAAACTACTAGCTGAAACAGTGAGTTCTAGATTCAGCCAGAGACCCTGTCTCAAAATAGAAGGTGGAGAGCAATCAAGGACGATACCCAGAGTCAACCTCAGACCTCCACATGTGTTCACACACATGTGAGTGCATGCACATGCACACTACAGAGCAAGCCAAGCAGTAGTACAGCAGAACACATGCCCGTCATCACTTTGCTGTATTGTATTTAATCTTGCACGGTCCATAAGAAATAATTTTCTCAAATTTTCATAGTGCAATCACATAATATGGTATATACAAACTTGGCCGGATAAGAGCTTGGTGGACACATTGCCAGTGTTGACCCCTTGGCCTAAAACTATGAGTAACATGCACTGTGTGTCTTATTCAAATCAAATATAATTCTGGCTCCTAAAAACTTACTCATTCTTCCACATGTGATGTCAAACCCAAACCACAAGTAGCTTATTTAGAAAATGAGTCACCCTGGAGGGACTGTTGGGGTGACAAAAAGAGGAGGCGTTTACCATAGTCATGCAGTACCCTAATCCAAGGACCATAAGGATTCTACCTAGCCAGTAGTAATAGATCTGGACCAGGGTGGGGCCATTGAGAAACAAACTTCTTGGTACTTAATTAAGATGGTTCCAGAGACTTGAAAAATAGTACCTCACAATAGTCAAACACCCAGTGAGTAGTGTGAATAAAAATGATCAAAAATTGGGCCAAAAGCTTATCTTGCAGATCAGATCAACTCTGTGGCTTATGAAGTGCCCTCTGACAATTCTCAGCCCAGATAAGTAAACAGAAAGATTCATCTGTCTTCATGGGGCTTCCAATCTCCTGGATCAAAGTGAATAAATTCTGTCCATTATGTATTTGTTGGTAATTATTGTGTATTTACTAAGCCCAACAAGTTTCATGGGAAGAACATAAAACTGAGCTGACGACGTTCTTCTGCACTAACAAAATCCACAGCCTATAGGGGAGATGTGTACTGTCTAAAGGAATGCAGCCATGGCGTCACCTTGGAAAACTCAGCTTGATAGTTATCAATGAGAATGGAGGAAACTCTGCACGTACACATTGCTGTGGGAGCATGTATGGGCACTACCACTGTGGGGGATCATTTCCAATATCCAGTGCCCAGCTGAGCTTCGGTAATCTCATTTCTGGATACTTCTATAGAGACCTCATATACACAAGGAAACAAGCAAAAGAATATTGGTTGCAACACAGGAGGTGGGGGGTACCCAACATGGAACCAATCAAACATAGGAAAAAAAAACTGTCCCTTATGGAGGAATCAAATTGTATGTTCTCTCTCATCATACATAGAAATACTCTGAGTTTAAATACGTGAGGAAGTCAGATGAGGCCCCATAAGGTATGGAAAGAGAATGAGTAAGATGAGCTAGGTGAGTGTAAGATGGACAGCAAGCTGTACGTGTCTCAGTGGAGCATGTCTAGCTCTGGGTCAGAAAAGCCTACACCACAGGTAGGGGAGAGCTGGGATGAGTCCACCAAATCTGGAGGCCTGTAGGCTGGGGGAGGGGTGGGTGAAAATAAATAATTCATTCACAGTTTTACAGCTAAAAGCAGCAATTACTTTTATTGTCTGTTTATAGATGAGAAAACTGAGGCCCAGGCTCTTAGGATATTTACCACAGTCATGAAGGGAGTTAGTGACAGAGACAAATGAATGAGCCTAATACTGTCTTTAGGGTCATTCAGGACTTCTCCTTCCTGAGACAAACGGAATGGGTTTCATTTCTAAGGAGATAGAGGCAGGTGACAGGCCAGGAGGAAGTGGGAAGATATTGTTAGCTGATGGAAAGAGCCGGAATCAAATCTGTTTGCATCCAGGTTCTGCTAATTATTGACTGATTTGACCTTTCAAGTGATTAGTTTTTCTTTCTCAAAATTCCCTTTTCTTGGTGAGTTTAAGGATTAAATGAGGTAAATGTCAATTCCTAACAATGGCTGTTTCTGAGATCATCACAATAAATCCCACTTCTATCTCAAAGATCACCTAGTTGCCTTCCATTATGACTCCTCCCAAAGTAGCCAAATGCCTTTCTCCAGTTCCCAGACCAGTGGTCCTCTAGGGTGATTTAAACGCAACTGAAATGACCTAAGGCTGTAGCTGTTGAAGAAGAATTAGAGTTGAGGGTGGTCACCTGGAGAAACAGATGCAGCTGCCAGGCTTCCCACTGGCAATGATGATAGTGTGAGTGCAGATGTGCACACACACTCACAGAGAGAGAGAGAGAGAGAGAGAGAGAGAGAGAAAGCGCGCATAACCTTTGCAGGTATAGAATGAAAAATCTCATTCACTCCCATGAACTTTTTAATTTGAATGTAATTTAATTTTATTAAGAGAGACTCTCACTGTGAAGCCTTGATTAGCCTAGAACTCACCCTGTAGACCAGGCTAGCCTTAATTCAGAGATTCACCTGCCTCCACCTCCTAAGTCCAGTCCCTTTTTTTTTTTTAAGTTTTTTTTAAGGTTTATTTTTTTATTTTTATTATTTTTAATGGGAGTAGGGGGTGTGGGTGTATGTGAGTTTAGATGCCCAGAGAAGCCAAAAGCCTGAGATCTCCCTGGAGCTGGAGTTATAGGTAGTTGTGAAGCAAATTCCTAGCCTAACTTGGAATTACACTCATGAGCTCTGCGAGAGCAAGCAGGTGCTTTGCATCTGAGCCATCTTTCCATCCCACCACAGACCCATTCTTAAGCATGCCTCCTACACTCTCACCCACCATGGTTTGGATTCCTCTAAAGGCATGCTTCTGGGAGACTGAACATGAATTCTAGCCAGACTGCTGCTTAGACGCGGAACATAACTGCCTTCAGATCTGTTGTAAGTACAGTACTTGAATTTCTGTGACTTTAAGAGGATTAGGAATTTCAAACCTAGGAATCCAGAGATTTCGGCACAAACTTCTCTCTGCATTCTGTGTGTATTTTAACAGAGTTTGGACATACACAGAAAATAATTAAAAATTGTTTTAGGGAGTAAGTTGAGATTTGAAGGAAACACTCTCTTTGAGAATCAAATTGGAAGATTAATCTACATTATATGTGAATTCCAAATCATGATGTGACTTATAAACATGTGAGACTTTTTTTTTAAGATAGGGTCTCATATTTGAATGTACTGTTTCCTCTCATAAGTCCCCATGGGCTTCCAGCCTGTCGACTGTAAACATGCAGAAAAGATACTGCAATTAGTCATTCCCTCTGGTTTATCTTCCTCTCACTCAACACCACATCAGTCTGAGAATTTGCTGTTTCTCTTACAGTCACACTTGTGCTTGTCCACTGGGCTAGAGTTCCATGTCTCTTTTCTACTCTAACTTTGTGGACTCCCCACTCCTCTCACTTTTATCAGGGTGATAACCTGACAGACGGGGTGGGAGAGATCATGGGAGATAGTTACAGGGGTCTCACCCCATTTGTACATGAATGCTCCCCATGGAATACCCCCTGGCCATTTCCAGGCACTTCCATATACATCTCTTCTGATAAGAATTTCCTCTAAGTCAGTCAAGTCCTCCAGACAGCTCTGGAAAGATGGCTGAAGCTCCTCCAGCAGATCAGGTTAAGTCCTGTGACCCTGTTTTAAAAAAAGGAGGGTAAGGAGTTTCTAGTTCTAAATCTAGTTTTGGGGGGAAGGTTGGCTCTGTAGGATTAATTCTGGGACAAGAAAGGTTTGACTTGTTGATTTTCTCTGGAGGCCCATGGTAATGACAGGAAATCATAAGATTAGGTCCATAGAAAACTCCATAATGGGATGAACTACCAAATTGACCATCTCAAACCACTCTGGTCCCTGATTAGCTTGGGCACTGGGCTGGAATAAATGCAGGCTGCTGCTTTTGCCTTTGGAGTTCCACTAGGCTGACACGACATAGCCCTTGGAATCTAAAGACTCTCTGGGTTTCCCTGTGTTCTGCCCAACACTGTATAGGCATGGTGGCCCAAGTTCTAACACTCAGCACTTGGGTGGTGAGGGTAGGTTGATTAAGAGCTCAAGGTCATCATTATCTACATAGATTGATGGCATCCCAAGCTCCATAAGGCCCTGTCTCTAAAACAAACCAACATTATTGCAAATAATTGTTCCAGTATGGTTCACATATAATCAGAAGAAGGAGAGCAGTTGGTTCTTTTTCTTAAGGACCATTCTCTTGTGTGCATTATTCTGTATTAGGGCCTCAGTCAGCCACTGATGGCTTCTCCACCTGGCTTCCTGTTATACTCTTCTACCCATTTCTACCAGACACATTTTGTTTAAAATATCTGACCCTGACATTTTTCTGATCAAAATCTTTTCAGTGAGTCCCCAGGCTTAGAAAGCAGAGTTCAAACTCCTGAACTTGGTCTTGAAGGCCCTCTGGAGAGTAATCTCTCCTTCCCAAGGAGACAGTATGTCCAGTGGTTAAGTTTAAAGGTCATGGGTTGGTGTTGGTATGGAGTCCACCACTCAATAGCTGTGAAACCTCTGCAGATGACTAAATTCCAAACCTCAGCTTCCTCATTAGCCACACCAGTGCCAGTAATGACACCTAGATACTGTGGTTGTTGTAAAGATTAAATGAGATGGTATATTCCAAGCAGCACAGGCTAGTCCCTCACATACAAAAGGAAGAGCTTAGAGCCATCCAGTTCTCATCAGTGCTGCTTTACAAGTTTATCTTCCCCCTTCAGTTGCAACTACATTGGTAGAAACTTCAAGGTCTTTTTTTGTCTTCTTTTGCCCATGGGCTTAGACCACCACTCTGCCCTGTTGTTAGCCCCCTTGAAATTTGTGTGTTTGTGTGTTTCTGTGTGTGTGTGTTTTCACATATATGTCACAGAATCCATGTTCAGGTCAGAGAACAACTTGCCAAAATCATTTCTCTTCTACCATGTGAGTCCTGGGGTTCAACTCAGATCAAGCTTCGTAGCAAGCACCTTGATCCACAGAGCTGTCTTGCCAAGCCCAAAATTGCTTTTCTTGTCCTCCAAAGTACAGAATCCTTCAAGGCCTAACTGTAACATTATCTATTTTGTGAAACACTTTCTGCCCAGTTAACTGGTCTTCTGTGATGTCTCCCCTTCTCTAATTTCTTCGAATGTACCCATTATTTCTAATCCTTATAAATGATATTTTTTGAAAGCTCACACCATTTTGTTAAAAATGTACCATTTACTTTATCTGCTCTTTCATAATCTAACCACTGTTGTTGATGTTTTTAGTGTGTATGTGGTAAATGTGTGTCCATGTGTGTGACAGATGTGCTCACTCATGTGTGCACATATAGAGGTCAGAAGACAACTTTTGGGAGTCATTTCTCTCCTTCTACCATGTGGGACTGGAAGATTGAACTCAAGGTGCCAGACTTTGTGGCAAGCACCTTTACCCATGGAACATCTCCCTCACTAAGCCTCAAGCTCCCCCTCTCAGTTAGGGACCCACCATCTCCTCCCACATAGTGACAGATGCATACCCCGGTGCCCAGGTGTCACAGAGGTACCAAGGATCTGAATTTGGGTCCCCACACTTGTATAGCAAACAGTTTACTCACTGAGCCATATCCCAGTCCCATTACTATTTGTTTTTTAGTGTTATATATGCACATGTTTATGTGTGTGTGTTTATGTGAGTGTGGGTGGGTGTGTGCCTGTGCCAATAAGCCTATAGGCCAGAGGTCAACCTTGGGCATTGTTCCTCAGGTATTATCCACCTGTTGTTTGTTTGTTTGTTTGTTTGAGACAGGGTCTCTCACCAAGATTAGTTAGGCTTAGAAGGCTGGTCAGAGCCCCATGGATCTTGTGATCTCTTGCACTGGCATTACAAGCATGTGCTACCACACCTGCTGAGTGCTGAGGACCAAATTCAGGACCTTCTTCTTGCCCAGCACACACTTTGCCACCTAAGCCCCATCTCCGTTATTGATTTTTAACATTAAATTGTTTCTTCAGCTTTTCTCCCAAAGGCCTGTACTGAAGCCCTTGTGTTTGCCACAGATTTTTATTACAAAGGTTTTCAGAGAGTCCAACAGTGGCCATATTATATCCACTGCCTATATGCACAGCTAATATGTCCTGTCCTTGATTGTTCCACATGTAAACTTCACACTGCATCTGACAGTCTGTTTTATTTGTATGCATTCTGTAGTCAGTTACAGGTATCAGTCAGCTTCAGGAATCCTTCATACAAAGCAGTTTGATCTGCTAAGAACTTTGAAGATAATCAGATTTATCCAACTATACACATAAAAAAAAAAACCCTAACGTCTTAAGACATCAGGCAATTAATTTAACATTGCTTAACCATAGACTACAGACTGATCATCTACTATTCTGCCCAGGTCCCAGAAACAAAACAGATAAAGGCTCTGCCCTTGGGGTACTTGCAGCTTAGAGTGGGGAAGACCAATGTTGGATGAATTATTATAAAGGGGAAAATAATAATGAAGGATCCAGCCAAGTTTGGGGTTAGAAAAGGACTCTAGAAAGGAGTTATTCAAAAGTACACAGACATCTGAAAAGGTAAGTACAGCCTTTGGTGCTGACCTCCGCATACTCTTGGGTGTCAGTCATCTCTTTATCTTCCACAAGGCCTGGAGATGAGACTGCAGAACTGCCGTAATCGCAACACATGCCTCACACATCCCTGCGGAGGAGAGCATGTGCTCTGAGGGAGACATAAAAGTGCAGCCCGGGAAAGAAGCTGTACTCAGCAGCTAAACCAGTGACTAGAAACATCAGCCTGTGGGGAGCTAGAGAAGGGAGGCTGAGATTAGACTCCAAGAGGGCTGGGAACTCTCAGGCAAAAGAGACTTCAGACTCGGGGAGTATGATTAGGGCAGAAGCAAGGAATTACAGAGGTAAGGATTTAACTATGAGCCCCACCCCTGCCCCCACACCCTTACCTCCCCAAGCTGGGCTTTAATTTTCCAACATACTGAAAACATATGAAGAAAATGTGGCTTTTCCTTCTAACTGTCTGAACGTTTTGTTCGTAGTGAACTGTTTGTACCACTGGATTCTCTTTTCCCACTGTAAGGTAAAGAGATGGATCCGTGTCTGGTCTGAAAGTCAGACCCAGGGCTGTAGAGCTCAGTGGCAGAGTACCTGTCCACCATGTGTGAAGCCTTGAGTTCCCTCCTCCCAGCACCAGAAAAGCAAGAGGAAGTCAGAGACTATTACATCTCTAAAGTCAGTCTTTATACTTCTTTTTATACATCAATTTAGCCATGATGAAAGAAAGTGAATGGCTGAACACATCCTCAGTGGGATCCTTCCTCCTCAGGCTGCCATTTCCAAAGGCACCAGTGTACCCAAACAGGCAAGCTTCCTTGTTCCTCCCACCCGCCCCCCCCCACACCCCTTTTTCATTTATTCTGTATTTACTAAATACAGCAGTTAAGATAGTCTTCAAAGTGACCAATGAACCCAAGGGCCTTGCCTTGGGTTCTTCACTGTCCTTGTAAGTTGTTGATATGTTCCCACCAGTGCCAAGTGATTTTCCTTCCCCTCTCTCCCTGACATGGAGAGAGACTTGGAAGGCAACACACTTAACTCCACACTTGTAACAACTCACTGAGATCTCCTAGTACCACACGTGCATGCACACATACACACATACACACACAAACAAAAAACAAAAAACAAACAAAAAGCCCCACCAACAAACCAACAGCAAAAGCAGTCCCACTGGGCCTTAGGATGGGTGGGCAGGTGTAACACAGTCCCCGCCAGGTCACAGCTGCCCTATCTGCTGATAAATACATACCTATGTTGTAAGAAATCGGTATTTCATACCACAGCTGAGAGATAAATATCAACAAAAAAAATGTATTAAGAGTAGGCCTCCCCTGGAGTTTTGCCTTAAGTGGGTGAGATTTCTCAAAAAGCTAGTTTCTGAGCTGGTAATTGCAACATGACGCTACACACAGATGGCTTGGGAATGGATGGAGGCTAATTTGAGTAAATGAGTAGTCTTAGAGGTGTGAGCCGACATCCAGGGCAATGGCGTGTATGGGAATTCTACATCTCTGTGTTAGTTTGTTGTCTTCTTTTTAATCTTGGAACTTGGCTTCTCTCAGAAGACCAGTGGCCTTTTGAAATAATAGAAAATAATTGAAAGAGGGGATTTGTTTTTAATGTTTGTTGTTCTTTCAAATGCCCTACCACAAAATGAACCTTCTCAGAGAACTGTCCAGTGTCTTCTTGTTTGGTTGTTTGTTTTGTTTTGTTTTGTTTTGTGTTGGTGATCCAACCCAGAGCCTGGACATGTTCAATGCATGTTCTACTACTGAGCTACACCCCTACTAAGGCCTTCTTGGTTTTTTGTCTGAAAACACTGTTATAGATGTTCATGTTTTAAAACTGAACATGACGCAAACCTAGAGAACCTTTCCATCTGGAAGGAGCAGTATAACCCAGCCATGTCTTCTTCACAAACTCCTGGAACTTGAGGGGGGAGACAGGCTTCAGGAGCGGAATGAATGTATTCTTGCCAAACCAGCCAACCTGCATCTCCAAATACTCACTGATTAGGCCACCATTTTGGACTTTGATGTTACAGCTTTCAAAAGTGAACGCTGCCTTTGTTCAAAACTCCAAACCATGGCCTGACCATGAGCTTTCCACTCCCAGAATCAGTTTTCCTCATCCTTTTCTAAATGCTAGGCCAGATAAAGCCTGGAGCTCCACTTTCGTCATCATGTATCCCTGACTCACATACCCAGAATAATTCCTCACTGCCTAGAGCACAAACTCCGATCTGAAGCTTATCATCAAGACCTTCAGCAAACAGAGCCAAATCCACCCTGAGCTTGCTGCCCCAAAAGTCCCCTGCTCCAGATTAACACTCTCCAAACTGTACTGTCCCCCACTACAACTTGTGTTCTCCTGCCCGCTCACATCTAGGGGGCAAGATGGGCTCTCTTTCCCTTATACTTGGCCACATAGTCCCCACCTTTGGAGCCCTGCCCTCTCACAGTTTACTACTGAGCTATCTCTGATGACCCAGAGACCAAGAATCTGAGCCTTATCGCTGCACAGTGACCATGGGACTGCAGAGACCTTTCAGAGCCGATTGCTGTCTGCTTGAAAGACGTCAAAGTCGAACGGGAGAGACAGCCCAGCTGTTAAAGGCTAGATTCCAACCAAAAAGAAGCCAAAACAACAAACAAACCTCCTGTAATTTGTGCGTTTGATTCTTTAGGGGATACATAGCTCGATCCTAATGCAAGAGGTTACTCATGGCCCTCCAGCCCTCTCTATAGGGCCAGATTCTGCTTCCCGAGTGCTAAGCTGATGTTCATTTATTTAGAATTGGGGGCAACTACAAACACCCGAATCACCTTTTTAAAGCATTGACTTCTGCTCAAGCCATCCTTTCAGAATGTGGAGCCCCATTCAAAGTTCTGAGTTCTCAGGACATGTGGAAAAGAAGTACCATTAGACAGGGCATGTGCTAGGAAATCCATACACCACAAATACCATCTTTAAAATCCAGTAGCTGTTCAAATTTCTTTCTTTGGTTCTTGAATACTATTTCCTAAAAAGGTTTTGACATGTAACTTCAATGTTCTGAACAGACTGTAATGAATTTATTCTGACTATTCAGGGATGTGGGTCACATCCCTAAGTGGTGGTTTGTCTCTCCATAGTTCCCATACCGTGCCCTAAGGTGGTCCTTGTTCCCTGCCGTGGGAAGCTAAGTCTTTAAACACAGTTTATTACCCATCTGGTCCCCACTAGAGCCAGCCCTGGCACCCATTGTCTATGGCAGAGACACTCCCTAGCTTGTCTTCAGATACCAGGCAGTCAACATCCCACTTCAGCTACAGCTAAGCACAGTGCCATTATCAACAGGAAAAGGAAGGTACTTCTTGATATAGACTCCTGGGATGCATAGGGATCCTGACCCTTCAATGGAGAATAGCAGGTGTCTTGCGTGTATGCCCAGTGCTGCATCTGCAGTGGTGGGAGAGGCTGAGTCATATCTGGATCCGCGCCCACAGCCTCCAGCCCAGAGGAGGCAGGCCAGCAGCAGGAGGTGCTCCGTAGAGAACAAGGACCTTGGAAAATAGGATTGGGCTCTCTGGCAGTATCTTATGCTTACCACCGCTTCAAGCCTGGGGCTGCTGGCTCATTGAAATATCATTTTAATTAAAACATTTGCCCTACGTGACAGGAGCAATTTAATGAAAGATTACCTAGGTAAGCACAGTATTAAAAATGTGTCCATGCACTGCTATTTTGTGATGTTAGTCTCCTTTCTATAAGGAAGGCCAAGATTTTAGTAGATTACACCAGGGGCTCAGTGGTTAACAGCATTGACTGTTGTTACAAAGGCCCCAGGTTTGATTCCCAGACCCACATGAGAGTTTAAAACTCCCTGTAACTCCAGATCTAAGGGATCTGGCCTCCTCTGGCCATACATACAGATAAAACAGCAATACACACAAAACATATAAATCTAAAACAAAAAAGCCAAACCAACCAGATTAGATATCCACAATCAGGAAATACATTAATTCTTGCTAAGTAGATGAGATCTGGTCAGCTGGGTGTGATGGTGTACACCTTTAATTCCAGCATGCAGGAAGCAGAGGTAGGATCTCTGAGTTCTAGGCCAGCCTGGTCTACAGAGCTAGTTCCAGGATAGCCTGGGCTCCACAGAGAAACCATGTCTTGGTGGAGTGGAACAATGAAGACAATGGGGTTTTGAACAGATGCTTGTGTTAAAGGCATTATGGGAAGAGTTTTCATACCACGGTCCATGTGCAGAGGAACTGGGCAAAGGGGCTGCTATGACACGGAGGAGCACAGTGGGAAACTAAGCTCTCATGGTTTTCCAGAGCCTCTCAGTGTAACCCCAGGCAGGGCAAAACCAGAGCCCCTCTCAGCCCTGACGTAGGTGTTCTTGCCTTTTAAGGAGCCCTGGGCCATCAGAGGCCTGAGGGCTTAGAGACAGAGAGAAAGAGAAGGCATAGCTTTACGTGCAGGAAGTGACTCGCTTAAAAATCCAATTGGCTCTGCTTATCCTCATTCTGGGCTTCGCATCAGTGGATCAACCCTATGCTGGGCTCTGGCTGGCATGTACTATTAACCTGGGAAGGAGGCATCAGTGCCGACCATGTACAGAGCATTTGTCGTTATTTTCTAAACAATACAGCGTGCCTAGTCCTATAGTGTTTCCATGGCATCCGGAAGCCAGAGACAGTCTCAGTTACGGAGGAGGCTGTGCCAGGTTCCTAGGCAAACATGACACCATTTTGTAGAGAGGACTTGAGCATTCGAGGGTTTCGGCAACCGTGGGAATCCTGGAGTCAATCTTTTATGTACTCGTGTGTTTTAAAGGCACTCTGTGGTGAGTAAGGGTGCGACTGCTGGAGCCAAATTAGGGAAAAGCAAGATAGCCAAGGTGAGATTTTTGTAGGGATATACTGGTCCGTGGGTCAAACGCCACTAAGAGCCAGACAGAAACATGGATATCAGAAAACATGAACAAAAGCAACATTTCTGAGGGGGGGAAGAAGCTTGCAAATCCTGTGAACACAGAGTTCAAGCCGTCATGTGGAAGCAGGAAGTGCACCTTTCTCCATCGAATGACTTCATGGTGTCCATTGAAAATAGCATCAGTGCCCCAGCTACAGACCAACAAGGCACTGGCCAGGGCACCCCCAGGGACCAGAGCAGGAGTGAGGCTGATTGACAGCCCTTGCTGCACAGTCAGGTAGATAGGCCATATCTACTCCTAACAGACCAGAACACAACCCACCTGTGGTGGGATAGAGTGGCACCAGGCAGGAGCCCCGGAACCAGATGGCTGTGCTTGGTAGTGGCTAGCATTGGGGTTGGAGTCTCCAACTCTTGCCACCTGTAAGAAGTTTCCTACCGAACTGAAGTCGCTCCCATCTGCCCTGCAGCCAGGCGAGCTGTGAGTCAGGATATGGAGACAGTGGTTTCCCCAGCAAGCCTAAAATCTTCCCAAAGGGAGATGCAATCATTAAAGCAGATTTTCCCCAATCTGCATGTACATTAAGGTAATAGACATTTAGAACTGGAAGGGATATCAGAGGACATCAAGGCCCAATGGATCCATCACAAACTTGGCACGGAGCTGTGCAAATCAAGCGTACAAGTGCCCACAGATCAGCAGTAAAACTTCATGCTTTCAAATCCTGTTATTTCCAATTTTGCAATAATGCAAAAGGGATGGAGAAAGATAAAAGAAAAGGAGAAGCTTCTATTCTTGAAAATATATTATCAAAGAGCTCTGGGATCAAAGGAGAAACATGAAATAATTCTTTAAATTTGCTAGAAAACAGGTATTTTAGAATCTCAGCAGTACTGTTAAACAGAGCCAAAAGGAAACTGATGACAGTAAACACCTGTGTTAATAAAAATTAAAATAAGTATGTGACTAATAAGTCACAATCATCAATGGGAAGAAAAAAAACAAAATTGGTAAGGATAAAAGCAAAAATTGATAAGATTAAAACTGAAATTGATTCCCAAGCTTTTGGGGCTCCTGAAATATGAGCTGGAGTGTAGCACAGGGCAAAGGGAGGCCATAGGTCACCTAAGGCTTGGGCTCCATCAGTTTGGGAAGAACCGCCATGTTTAAAATGCCGAGTTTACAGGTCTGTGAACATGGTATGCCCCTTTTATCCTAGGTATTTAATTTCTCGAAGTGACATGTGGTGGCTCAGTCACTTCTTTTGCCAGCTTTCTTTTCTTTGAGATTTGTTTCTTTCCTATTGTGCAGGTGTAGTTTTAAAATTCGTATTCTCTCAGTGGAGCCTGGTGATGTAGTTAGTAATCTCAGCTACTTGGGAGACGAGGCCTGGAATACATACAGCTCGGTGGTCAGGGACTTGCCTAACATACATGACACCTTAGGTTCAGTCTCCAGTGCTGATAAAAAATAGTGTTCTCTTATTTATGTCTACCGTATAGAAATATAACAGATGCATTTGTGGCTTGACCTGTACCCGGTAACCCAAGCTCACAGGAGGAGTTGAATTATCTTGGATTTTACATATTGCCATCTACCATATGTGGGCAATGGACTTTCCTTTCTTTCTTGTCTGTATGCTCCTCTCCCTCCCTCCTCCCCTCCTCCCCTCCTCCCCTCTTCCCCTCCTCTCCTCTCTCTCTCTTTCTAGACTTGTTACAGAGGCTAGAACTTCTAGTATAATTCTGCCTGAGGCAGATAAAGCATATATCCTTGTAAATAGAAAACTTTCAATATTTTACCATTAAATACAATCTGCTGCCGGGCGGTGGTGGCGCACGCCTTTAATCCCAGCTCTTGGGAGGCAGAGGCAGGTGGACTTCTGAATTCGAGGTCAGCCTGGTCTACAGAGTGAGTTCCAGGACAGACAGCGCTGTACAGAGAAACCCTGTCTCAAAGAAAAAGAAAGAGAAAGGAAGGAAGGAAGGAAGGAAGGAAGGAAGGAAGGAAGGAAGGAAGGGAGGGAGGGAGGGAGGGAGGGAGGGAGGGAGGAAGGAAGGAAGGAAGGAAGGAAGGAAGGAAGGAGAAAAGAAAAAATACAATCGGCTGAATTTTTTCTTTTCTTCTTCAACACATCTTTTATGAGATTAAGGAAGTTAAACTGTACATAGATTTTTATCAAATGATGTTTGTCTATCTCTTATGTAATCAAATGGATTTTCATCTTTGCACTGTTTGTGAATTAGATTATTTGGCTTTCAAGTTGCAAATCAACTTTCTAGTTTCTGGGATTCACAAGACATGGGAATCAGTGGTGGTCGGGTAGGTGGGTGGGTGGGTGGGAGCTATAAAGATGGCTCAGAGGTTAAGAATACTGGCTGCTCTTGCAGAGGTTCAAGCTTCTGTCTCCAGCACCCATGTGGTGGCTCCAATTGTCTGTAACTCCAGTTTGGGGGATCTGATGACCTCTTCCGGCTTGTATGCATATGGTGCATATACACACATGTAGGCAAATGCTCAACCAGATAAAATAAAAATAAGTTTATCTTTAAAAAAACCAACCAAACAAGACTCAGTTATAATGTATTGTTCTTTTAATTCCACACTGGATTTTGTTGGCCAGTATTCTGTTTGTTCTCTATGTGAATCATGGCTTCCTTACCAAGCTTTAGTATCATCATCATGTTGGCTGGATGAAACCAGAGGGGATAGGATCTCTTCTCTTCTTGTCTCTGAGAAAGACTTCCATTAAAATGATTGATTTCCTGCAAAGCTTACTGTTGAAACAGTCTGACCTGGAATTTTCTTAAGTTTTTCATCATAATTTGGTTTTTTAGTCAATATAACATAATTTACATTCCCTATGCCTTCGTATGTTAATATTGGAAGAATGTGTTTTAGAAGAAAAATTTCCATTTTTTAAGATTTTAGTTTTATTAGAATAAAAGCTTCCTACAATGTCTTGCCTCGGATGCCATCTGTATCAGTCTCTTTGTCACTGGTGAGTCTTCTCTCTGTGGTGTCATTAAAGCCACGACAGTTCCCTTCCATTGGAATTCCTGAGATCTTTTTTGCGACCCTATAAAGGTATCTTAGAAGCCACAAATAATTGGATATAATATCCATTTTCTTTGTTAGTCTCTCTTTTACTTTTTGGGGGAGGGGTGTGTCATGGCACAATGTACATATCATAGGACAACTTGAGGGGGTTCATGCTGTCCCTCCACTGTGTTAGTCCTCAGGACTGAGCCCACCGTCAGCTTTGTCAGCAAACTCCTTTCCCCAATGAACCATCTCCCTGGGCAGCAGTCTGTCTCAAACAGAGATGCCACTCTAATTAGTCTTCACAGTAACTGGACTGTTCACAGTGATACTGGGGCTCAATCCACCATCTTTTCTTCTTCTTGGTCCTTTTCATGTTTGCTTTTGAGCTACCCAAGAAATGTTTGTCACCTCATTATGTTCTTTCTCTTAGCATGGGTGTTTGATTTTTTAATTTCTTTATGCAAGTGTATTACTTACAAGAGGCATTCATAACCAGCCTTATTGACACATACCAGTTCTGTGCAAGTCACCTGCTCGAAGTATCTGATTCAGTACTTTTAAATCCATTCACAGGGTTGAACTCTACCAATTCTTGTCACTCTGGAAGGAAAGCGTGGATCTACTGCTAACTGTTCCCTACTTCTCCTTAGCTGAAGATGGCTAATAATCTACCTTAATGTTTTTATGGATTTGCCTGTGTTAGGCATTTTGTATAAGTGAGGTCAGAAAAGATGACACTTTCTTTGTGGGTGTGTATGCACGTGTGTGCATGTAAGTGTAGTCATGGGCAGACATTGGGTGTCTCCCCCAATTGTTGTTCTTCTCTCTATTCTTTTAAGCCGGGGGGTGGGGTACTTTTACTGAACTCAGAGCTCACTTACTGCCTAGACTGACGAGGTGGGCCAGCCTTCTATCTCTGCGCTTCGATTACATGTGACTTTTCAGTGTCCTGTTTTCCGTGGCTTTCTATCTGGATGCTGGGGATTCCAACTCAGGTCTTGATGCATACAAAGCAAACATCTTGCCAACTGATCCAGCTCTTCAACCCAACATATGTTTTGTTTTATTTGGCAGGTTTTGGTTTTTTTGTTTGTTTCTTTGTTTTGTTTTTATTAGATATTTTCTTCATTTACATGTCATATAATTTCTCCTTTTCCAGTTTCCCCTCCAAACAAACAACAACAGCAAAAAAAACAAGAACAAATCCTTGTTGCCTCCCCCCTCCCCCTGCTTGCCACCCCACCCTCTCCCACTTATTGGCCTTGGCATTCCCCTATACTGGGGCACAGAACCTTCATAGGGTCAAGGGCCTCTCCTCCCATCGATAATTGACTTTGCAATCCTCTACTATACACATGCTGCCAGAACAATCAGTCCCCCGATGTGTACTCCTTGGTTGGTGGTTTAGTCCCTGGGAGCTCTGAGGGTACTAGTTAGTTCATATTGTTGTTCATCCTAAGGGGCTGCAAACCCTTCAGCTCCTTTGGTCCTTTCTCTAACTCCTTCATTGGGGACCCTGTACTCAGTCCAATGGATGGCTGTGAGCTTCTACTTCTGTATTAGTCAGGTATTGTCAAAGCCTTTCAGGAGACAGCTATATCAGGCTGACTTCTCCTTCCTTTAGTCTCTGCTCCATAATTAGTCTCTGCAACTCCTTCTGTGAGTATTTTGTTCCCCCTGTTAAGAAGGAATGAAGTGTCCACATTTTGGTCTTCCTTCTTCTTGAGTTTCTTGTGGTTTGTGGGTTGTTCTTCCTGTATTCCAAACTTTGGGCTAATAACCACTTACCAGAGAGTGCATACCATGTGTATTCTTTTGTGATTGGGTTACCTCACTCAGGATGATAGTATCCAGATCCATCAATTTCCCTAAGAATTTCATAAATTCATTGTTTTTAATAGCTGAGTAATACTCCATTGTGTAGGTGTACCACAATTTCTGTACCCATTCCTCTGTTGAGGGACATCTGAGTTGTTTCCAGTTTCTGGCTATTATAAATAAGGCTGCTATGAACATGGTGGAGCATGTGTCCTTATTACATGTTGGAGCATCTTCTGGGTATATACCCAGGAGTGGTATGGCTGGGTCCTCTGGTAGAACTATGTCCAATTTCCAGAGGAACCGCCACACTGATTTCCAGAGTGGTTGTACCAGCTTGCAATCCCACCAGCAATGAAGGAGTGTTCCTCTTTCTCCACAATCTCTCTAGCATCTGCTGTCACCTGAGTTTTTTATCTTAGCCAATCTGACTGGTGTGAGGTGGAATCTCAGGGTTGTTTTGATTTGCATTTCCCTGATGACTAAGGATGTTGAACATTTCTTTAGGTGCTTCTCAGCCATTCGATATTCATCAGTTGAGAATTCTTTGTTTAGCTCTGTACCCCATTTTTTAATAGGGTTATTTGATTTTCTGGAGTCTAACTTCTTGAGTTCTTTGTATACATTGGATATTAGCCCTCTATCAGATATAGAAATGATAAAGATCTTTTCCCAATTTGTTGGTTGGCAGCTTTTGTTTTGTTTGTTGTTTGTTTGTTGTTTGAGACAGGCTCTTGCTGCCTCCAGCTTGTAGCCCAAGCCAGCCTTGAACTCTTGATCCTCCCACCTTCCCCTCCCAAGTACTAAGCTTGGTGCATGCCATCATACCAAGCATCAATATTTGTTTTCTTTTGTCCCTGATTTATTTATCATAACATTTTAAAGATGCCATCCATGTTGCAGTAGGTATCAGTACCTGACTGTCTGCCATTATCTACTTTAGGTCTCTGTGTCCATCGCCCCCCTCACACACACATTGATCTCCTCCTCTAATTGATGCCTTCAATTACTCTTGAGGGATTGGTTCCAGGAACCCATACAGATACCAAAACCTGTAGAGGTTCAGTTCCCTTAAACATATCCTCCTGTGTGTTTTAAATTCTCTCCAGATCAATTTTACATAACAGTATACATTTCATATAAATACTTAATTACACTGTATTTTTAGGGAACAGTGGCAAGAAAAAAGTCTGTGTGCTCAGTACTGAGAGGATATTTTTAAAATGCGTTTGGGCCACCACTAGCTGAATGTACGGATGCAGGAACTGTGAGTGCAGGTGGTGGCTGTGTGTGTCCTGCTGTTTCTGTTTCTGGAGAGGACTCTGGTGAGGAATGAGATGCATGTCAGAAAGTGGACATTCATTAAGAGGGTTTCAACGAGAAATGGAGATGATTCACAATACCATAGGGGATGCCGTCCTGTACAGTCAGTCTCCAATTATAAATAATTGATATCCCTGACTGCAAAGCATCGATCTTAGGACCTGGCAGAGGGTGTGAGCCTAAGTGAAGTACTTTAAATGACTGCTAAAGATTGATAACGATAACATGTCCTTTCGGAAGTCATCCCCAGACTCTGTGATGTGCTAGAATGATCTAGATCCCAGGGCTGTGGCGACAGTCAGAGATTTTAGACACAGTAAACTCTATCGTGACCCAGAAACCTTTGTTTCACAGGTAACTCTACTGAGTAGCCGTGTCTGCAAGTTAGCTCTTTTTTTTTTTTTTTTTTTTAAATATAGGATCTCACTATGTAGCCTTGGCTAACCTAGAATTTACTATATAGACCAAGTTGGCCTCAAACTTATAGAATTGTGCCTGCCTCTCCCTGTAAAACATTGGGATTAAAGTCATGTACCAACACATCCTAAAAGAGTAGCTGGAAACTAGTAATTGAAAGCAGTTCTAACAGTTTGACTTTCTCATTAATGAATTAATTTCATTTATTGTAATATTGAAGATTGTTAGGGAGGCACGCTGCTTCTGAGCTACATCCCTAGCCCTAAGCAATTTTATATAAAAGCCATCACTAGCTCTACTTCATGATTGAATACATTTATCATAGTCATCAGAATGAAGCTTTCTTGTCTGGAGGGGGGTCTTGTATGTAATTCTCTCATTTGATCCCCACAAAGTCCTATATTGTGTACATGTTATTAGGTAAGTCTAAAACAAAAGGGGAAATAAACCTAGTATTTATCTTATTATTTTTGAATGCTCTGCTAAGTCATTTTAGCTTGGGTTATCTTATTTCATCTCAGCCCTCCTTAAATTATTCTTGCCTTCAAGTCTTTTGCTAGAGGCTCTGAGATCTTGTTACTTGCCCAAGGACATGCAGCTGAGAAAATACCAAGCTGTAATTTGAAGCAGGAAAAGAGTTTAAAAGGAGGGCTCTGGGACCAGAAAGCTTGAGATCATTTCCTGTATTCTTTTGTTTTTTTAGATTATTAACTGTATAAGCATGGTGAAAGTTGCTCACCCTTCCAAGTCTTCAGTTTCCTCATCTGTAGTGGGTGACACTAGAAACAGTACACATTTCACTGACTTACCGTGAAGGGTTGACAGCGCAAGGAAAAACAATAGTGTTCAGCATCGTGTTGCCAGGAGCCTGGTTGACCCTCATAAGAACCAGTGGCTGCTCTTATTATAGTTATTGGGTTTAACTCCATATTTGCTCCATCATGTCAGCTTATCTCCAGAGTGGACTGTGAGTAGGTGAAGAGTACAGACCAGCCATTCTTCAGCATTGATTGATGTTACCCCCAGAGACCTGAGTACAACATCCTCTCTTTGGACAGAATTTCCTAAATGCACGCTCCTCTTAGTTGCACCGTTAACAACCACTGGTGTGAGGCTGGCACACATCTGACTGTTTTGGTGTTTATGGACACCCTGTTTGCCGTCATCTCTGAGCTCTACCCATATGCCAGGACTGTAGTCTTGCTTGGTATAGCTCCATAGCCTCTCTTCAAGTCAGATAATATAAGTGCTTTGATTTGTCCTCTGTCTCAAATCTGTTTTAGTCAGTTCTTTTTGCCCTATGATTTGCTTATCAATTTGCTTTAAAAAAAAAAAGACTACAAGATTTTGCTTTGTACTATGATCTGTAATTTAATCTGTGGACTGAGTTTCTTGATTTATGAGCATGATTTTTAATGCTTTCTTTAATTTGATCTTCCCTTGATCGTGTTTCCAGTTTTCCCTGTATAGGTAAAACATATATATATACTAAATAATTCATGGTCTGGGGATGTTGATATATTAAAATTACACTTTCCAACTATATCCTGCTAGGTATATGTCTTTGTCAGTGTTCTATTGTAGTGAAGAGACATCATGACCATGGTAACTTTTATAAAATAAGGCATGAATTGGGACTTGCTTACAGCTTCAGAGGTTTAGTCCATTGTCATCATGGCTGGGAGCATAGTGCCACACAGGCAGACTTGGTGCTGGAGAGGTACCTGAGAGTTCTACATCCAGATCATCAGGCAGCAGGAAGACAAAAGATACTGGGCTTTGCCTTATTTTTTGAAACCTCAAAGCTCACCCCAGTGACACACTTCCTCCAACAAGGCCACACCTCCTAGTCCTTCTCAAGTAGTGCCACTCCCTTAAGACCAGGCATTTAAATATATAAGCTTATGGAGGCCATTCTTACTCAAAGCACTACAGTGTACATTAATCTTGTACTTTCTTACTTTGCTGATTTCACTTTGGAGTGTATAAAGGGTTCACTGATGCCCATGCTCACTGTCATTTGGCGTTACCTGTCCTTTTGTTCATAGCCATGTTCAGTGAATATGTATTTCATTGGTGGCTGGAGATTCTAAGCATCTTTTTAAATCCTTCCTGACAATGTCAATCGGCTTTCTGTCACTGAGGCAATATAGCCAAGAAAACAAAAGGAGAAAAGGTTTATTTTGGGTTCATGTTCACTTGGTCCATCACTTTGGGCCTGTGCATCATTGTGGGTGGCATATAGTAGGGGTACACAGTGGAGGCACACAGAGAGGTTGCTGACAAGGGCACACTTCACTGATAAACTTCCTCCAATGAGGCACTGCCTCATAAAGTCTCCATGTCTGCCCAAGCTGAGGATTAAGCCTTTGACAAATGACCTCTGTGAAGAAGGAGAATTAAAACTTAAACTATATTGTTGGTTATTTTTTTCTTTTGGAAAAGTATCCAAGTCAGATGTTTGCCTACTTTTAATTGGGTTGTCTTATTTTATTACTTAATTATTAGTGTCTCTTTTCATTTTTTTTTTTTGTTATACTTGTTTATCTGTATGGGGATGGGGGGCAATGTGCATGTGCTATGGCACAGTTGTGGAGGTCCAAGGACTACTTAGGAGAGTTGGTTTTCTCCTTCCACCATGTGGGCCCTGGAGATTTGGTTAAGGTCTTTAGTTTTGGTCCTAAACCTGACTCCCTGATCCATCTTGCCAGCCCAAGTTATTATATATAATATATTACATGTTATATATAATATATATGGTGACATACTTATATTTATCTGTGTTTTCATATTTAAAATGAACTTTTTGTAAAGAGCATACACCTGGGATTTTGACATTATTGAATATGTTAATTATACAGATTAGTGAGATTCAATACACTGTTTCCATACTTGCATTCATCTACTTTCTCCACCATTCCCCTACTCTGATCCCCACTTTCACCTACCACTGTTCTAGTCAATTAATGTTTCATTGTAATATTTTTTGCCCCTCCTCCCTGCTACCTGGATTTTTTTAAATCTAGATTAAAAATTGTTGCCCTTTGATTAGATGTTTAAACCATTTACATTTAATATAATTAGGTGTGGTCATATTTATATGTATTGTCTTGCTAGCTGTTTCTTTATTGCTGTTGTTGTTGTTTTAATTAGTTAATCAAATAGAAATGAGGATTTCACTAAGCTGCCCAGGGAGCTTGAACTCTCAATCCTTCTGCCTCTGGTTCCTGAGTAGCTGAAATTAGTCATACATCACTACAACCGGCTTCTTGTTTTCATTTCTCCCAGCTGCTCTCTATTCCTTCCCCCCTACCCTTTGGGTTAACATTTTTAGAATACTAGTTTTATCAGCAAATGACAAGTTGATTGGAGTATGGCCTGCCACTCAATGTGTTGACTTGTGAGTCTGCAGTGTGCATCTTTGTGTTAGCTCAGTCTAGTCATCTTCTACTTCTCACACATAGTCTCACAGATGCATTTTCTGATAAGAGAAAGAATGAGGTTTGTAGCCCCAGGACTCAGCCATCCGCATAAACAAGCATTAAACTGAAAGCCACAGTGATCAGAATGGACACTCCTTCAGAGCTCTGAAACTTGATCTGACATTTATATGAGAGCAGGATGAGCCATGAGAGCACTCTTAGAGGAAAGGGGCTGCTGGGCCTTGGTAAGAGGATATGTGTAGCTCCAGCCACTCTCTTCTGCCCTTCACCCCCACACTGCTGTTGGCATCTGTGTTGCTAGGGTG